>CAUYQV010193195.1:0-28558 GCA_963574575.1 Galagoides demidoff | reverse complement strand
CATTTTTAAATTCTAAATTAATAGGCTCGGCGCCTGTGGCTCAATCGGCTAAGGCGCCAGCCACATACACCTAAGGTGGCAGGTTCGAATCCCCAGCCCGGCCCTCCAAACAACAATGATGGCTGCAACCAAAAAATGGCCGGGCATTGCCTGTGGTCCCAGCTACTTGGGAGGCTGAGGCAGGAGACTCGCTTGAGCCCAGGAGTTGGAGGTTGCTATGAGCTGTGATGCCATGGCACTCTACCCAGGGGGATAGCTTGAGGCTCCATCTCAAAAAAAAAAAAAATTCTAAATTAATAAAAGTTTTTCAGAGTCATGGTCTTGCTTTATTGCCCAGGCTGCAGCGTAGTGGCCTGATCCTGGAACTCCTAGGCTCAAGCAATCTTCTTCCCTCAGCCGCCCAGGTAGTTGAAACAATAGGAATGTGCCACCCTGCCTAGCTAATTTTTCTTATTTTTTGTAGGACAGGATCTATGTTGCCCAGGCTGGTTTCAAACTTGTGGCCTCAAGCAATCCTTTTGCCTTTGCCTCCCAAACTGCTATGATTACAGGCATGAGCCACAAAACCCAGCCTCAGTTTAAAATGATAAATCTCAATAAAATAACCCAGTCCATTCCCAGTACTTCCAAACCCTGAATTTGATATTTTTTTTCTCCTGATTTTGATTTCTAAAGACCATAGAGTTTATTTTAGGACATACTCTGTCACCCTCAGTCCCACTCTATTACCCAGGACGAGTGCCATGGCGTCATAGCTCACAGCAACCTCAAACTCTGGGGCTTAAGCAATCCTCTTACTTCAGCCTCCCAGGTAGCTGGGACAATAGGCACCCATCACAACACCGGGCTAGTTTTTCTATTTTAGACAGACAGGGTCTCGCTCTTGCTCAGATTGGTCTTGAACTCCAGAGCAAAGTCAATCCACCTGCCTTGGCCTCTAATGGTACTAGGATTACAGGTGTCAGCCACTGTGCTCGACCAGACATTACGTATTATTTCTCTGAAGAAGCAGATATCCTCATGATTTCTACACTTCTAAAACAAATCATTACTTAATATTTGCATATAGACATTTTATAGGTCTGACCATCTGATGACTAACTATAAATCAAAGATGCCCCAATCACCATTACAACAACACGGGAAAAGATTTTTACTTCCAGAAAAATGCTGTATTAGCTTAAACACAAATCACACTATTAAGAGATATTTAGAACTTACTAGAGCCTTTTATCTGACAATGAACTAGACAGCCGTTAGTCTGACAAGTTCCAAATTTCAGTAGAGATAAAGAACAGACATCAGCAAACTTTTTCGGATAAAGGGTGACACAGTGAATTTTCACTGTGCAGGCCATTTACAATCTCTGTTGCATATTCTTCATTTATTTTCTTGACCATTTGAACACTTAAAAAACATGTTTGGCTTATGAGCCAGAGAAAAACAGGCCAAGGGCCAGTTCTGGCCTATGGGCAATGGTTTGCTGGTCTCCATCATAGAATTTCTTGCCATTTACCACTTCCAGACTATGAGAAACTACAGAGGAGAGATGGAACATTGTTTTATTCACTTTAATGTTTCCACTGTCTAGTGCAGTGACTTGCAGTTATCTACTAAATGTTTAATAAATGAATGAATGGGTTTTTTAGCAGAATTATTTAACATATTTTTATAATTGTAACCAATATTAGTTACTTTTATGCTCACCAATAGCTGGTGGTTCAGTCCTTGGCACCCACCTTGAAGACTAACTTCCCAGTGTCCTTCTGATTAGATGTTTAACTAATGGGCTGGAACATTTATGGAACATTTAATTGAAAATGGGATCTTCTAGGGCTACTTCTTCTTTTTTTTTTTTTTGGTCTTTCTTTCCAACATGGTGATCAGCAATGATGATTGAAATGGTGGCTGCTCCATAAGCTCCCTAAGTGACTATTAAGAGCAGAGATATTGCCGACCATGACAGACACGCAAGAAGAACAAGAGGTAAACCTTTGTTGTTTAAAACCACTGAGGTTTTGTGGCTGTTTCTCACTGTCTCATAACATAGACTATGCGGAGTGATATACTACCAATCATTATTGCATCTTCTGGTGATTTGCAACCTATTTTAAAACTCACATACGGCAGGAGTAAAAAGTAGAAAGGCAAGTGTCATCTATATTACTATGAAAAAAAAATGCCTTGAGTTTTCAAACAAGTTCCTAAGGGTGATGTAGGGTAAACAACCAATCATTTAATTTTTGCTACCTGTTTTCTTAACTAGGATAAGATAATCAAGGTAATATTTACTTTCAAAGATCACATTTGTAGGGCAAATTAAGAAAACCACTATCTAGATGTTATTTACAATCGAATAAGTTGGCTAATTACTAGTGGCTCCAAATTTCTTACAAAGTGGTTATTTTAATCATTAATACATTTATGTGGGCCCTAAATAAAAAGCTAGATAAGATTCTAAGCTGTGGAATTTTAAGCATATTTAAGCTCATACTGAGTACAGATAAATTTAACTCTTACAATATAGATTGTAATTTTCTAAAATTATCATAGATACAGAAACTGCACATATAAAAGTAAGTCTAATCAATTATTAATCTTGAGAGAGAAAGCCTATAAATTCAGAAACACTTAAGGATGCATCAACCAATTATAATGTATGGATCTTATTTAGAACCTGATACAAACCAAAACCAAAAAAACCTCACAAAAAGCCAACTGCAAAAATCTGAAAACTCACTGATATATGCTATGATTAACTGTATCTCTAACTATTTCAAGTGCAGTGGCTTGTGCCTAGCCAAGCACCTAATCCTTGCCCTCGGGAGGCCGAGGCAGGTGGATTGCTTTAGCTCAGGAGTTTGAGACCAGCTTGAGCAAAAGTGAGCCCCTGTCTCTACTAAAGATAGAAAAATTGTCTGAATGCATGGCAAATGCCTATAGTCCCAGCTACTGAGGAGGCTGAGGCAGGAGAATCCCTTGAATCCAGAAGTCTGAGGTTGCTGTGAGCTAGGTGAAGGCCATGGCATTCTAGCCTAGGCAACAGAGGGAGACCCTGTCTTAAAAAAAAAAAAAAAAAAAGTGTGCTGATGGTATTGGAGTTATTTTTAAATTGAGTCCTTATTTTTTAGATATACATACAGAAATATTTATAGATGAGAAGTTCTAATAGCTTCAAGCTATAACCCTTTCAGGAAAACTACTTCCACTTCTCTTAGCTTTGTCTAATGCTTTAAGTAAGATGTGCCATGAGGCAAGGAAAAGAAATATAATGGGCAGGGTTCTACAACGCCATTCTGGTTTTAAACAGAAAATCATTTTTTACCTCTGTCTATGATTACCAAAGAACCAAGAAACAGAACTGATGCATCTTTAAGACCCAGTCCTAGGATGCCTTCCAAGCCTTCGTCCAGATTTGGATACATAAACCTCTTTTCTATAGTCATCTATAGTTTTCCTTAGTTGCCTTGTTTATGGGTTCCTTTTATTTTCCTGAGTCATCCTTCCAATCTCTTCCCACAAAGCTTTTCTACTCATCTCTATTACTGCTACTATATTATTAACAGCTTACAATCCCTGTGCCTCATCATCTTCACAAAATATTACCCCTGGAGACCTCTTTGGTTTATTTGTTTTGTTTGTTTGTTTTTGCAGCTTTTGGCTGGGGCTGAGTTTGAACCCGCCACCTCCAACACATGGGGCCGGCGCCCTACTCCTTTGAGCCATAGGCGCTGCCCAACCTCTTCATTTTAATAGAAACCCAGAGGACAACATTCTCAGGTGACCCTCTCTAGAGGAGGTTTTTATTCACTAAGACCCTCATATAATACTGTAACAGATTTTGGGGAAGGAGATCAGCATTCCACTAGCCCCTCATGATCATTTCCAAACCATTGCTGCCATATCCTCAGTAAAAGTTCTATTCCTTTGAGGTTTACTATTTTCCAGTTATATCCACTACTCCTAAAAGGTAGTTATATAACCTACAAAATTATTTAACCAGAATGCTCACATTAGAGTTTGTTTTTTCCTCCTCATCAATATTTATTGGAAGTCCATTAAAAACAAATCTCAATACTAGGAGGGGTGTCCACATCTTCAGAAAATAAGCATGTGGCTGGTGGGCCAAGGTTTGACACCAGGGTGAGAGGTTTCCAAAACATCATGAAAGGACCCAAAGGAATTAAAAATAAGATATATACAAATTACAAATGCAAAAGGTCTTTGTAGCACTGAGAGAGTTGCTGAAAGTAAAGATAAAGCGCTTAACTGAGAGAAGTAGAAGATAAAATAGGTTTGGTAGCAATTTATTTCTTGCAAAATAAAAAGCTTTATTGATTTATTCTGATCAGAAGAATCCTAAATATTCACTATAAAAAAATTCATGGAAGGGAAAAAAGATTATTTGATATTCTTTAAGCCAAAAATAACCAGGGGCAACATTTTTATCCTAATAGAACAAAGCTATATATGATATGCCATTTAATAAATAATGCATATTTCCCAGTCACACAGATCTATATAGTATAGTAGTTAACAGTAACTCTAGAATCAAATTGTCTATGTCCATAACCCAGCTTTTCTTCTAGATAGGTATGTGACCCAGGGCAAACAGCTTTTTTCTGTCTCAGGTAAATCATTATTTGGAATTGGGATAAGAATAGTATCTATCTCATGGGTTTACTGTGACCATACAATGAGATAGCCCATGCTAATTTCTTAGAATATTACATAGCATGTTAAATATAAATGCTTAACAAATATTAATAACATTTATTTCTATGTCTTTAGGATGCCATTTGTAATGGTTATACAATATGCCATATAAAAAGGCACTATATATATATTGTTACTGAATTTCAGGTCTCAAGACTTTATATATATGAACTATGATAAAAGTTATTACTAAACTAGATATTATTAGCAGGGTAGAATCCATTTTCAAATTAGCATACTGAATTCTCTAGGTAAATGAAAACTAGTATGTAAAAGTTAAAACAAGAAGTACAGATATGTATATTTGGCTATAATTTCTTCCAGAAGGTGAAAATCTCTGATCACATAAGACATTTTTTAAAAAAGGAACTGTCTAGAGAGCTTTAAAAATTTTCTTCACATGATGTTTCAAATTTAGTGCTAGAACTCTTCAGGAACATTTTTACTAAACTAAATTAATGATTACGAATCTCAGAACAGAATATGCTAAATTTTTTTTCCATTTTCAACTAAAAAGAGAGCTATCCAACATAACATCCTCTAAGCCAAAAACAATGGCTTTGTTCTTCAAAAGTTTTAAAAATAGAATTATGTCTTAAAGACAAAAGGTAGTCTAAGAGAATTCAAGGAAAGAAATGGGTAATGCTGAATTATCAGAGCTAAAATACCTTGTTTTTAATGACAACCATTCATACATTTACATGTACATATACATAAACTTGCACCTATACACACATACACAGAAAAATATATATTCTATATGAATATCAAATTTATTTACATAAGTTAGACCATTGAAGTTTGTTATTAAGAGGGAAAGAATATCACAAACTACTAGGCCAATATTAGCTATTTTAACTTTAAATAAAAATGATTCTCAATATCTTTACATATATGTCTATTATTCTGGTAATTTTTATTTTACTTGGAATGATTTATGGTATTATTATAGTTAACTTTTACACTTAAAATTAACTCTTAAAAGAGTTAAATACTTAAAAGACTGTTGTAGAAACAAAATAGTTTCCTCCTCCTTAATGTTATTTCTACATTTCCAGTTTTTGCACCAGTGAAGCTTCCAGACTTCTAACAATGTAGAATAGGTGTCCTCAAACTAAGGCCCGCAGGCCACATGCGGCCCACCTAGGATATTTATCCGGTTTGCTGGGTGTTTTTCCTGCCACTGCCTGTCCTGCTTAGCAGCGAACTCGTCCTGGGACCCGCAGTCCAGTCCTCCAACAGTCTGAGGGGCAGTGAACTGGCCCCCTGTTTAAAAAGTTTGAGGACCCCTGATGTAAAATGTACTAACTAGTATCATAGGAGTGGCATGAAATTTAACAAAACAATGAAAAAAAATTTCCAACACAAACTCTTCAAGAAAATAATGAAGTATAAACTGGAGTGATGGCCCCCAGACTTTCCTATCTTTTATCTACCATTTCACCATCAGAAACAAAAATAAAATAACAAAAAATAAACAAAAATAACAAAATAAAATAGTCATTTTGCCTGAAATCTTTAAATTTATTTTTATAGCAACTGTCTTTGTGATTTATGTTTTAACAAATGTTATGTTTTTTGGAAAAAGTAGCTAGGTAAGATTAGTTCTGTGTCTTACTAATAGCAAACATACTATAAAAATCAAATCAGGGATCAGGTGTGGTGGCTCACACCTGTAATCCTAGCTCTCCAGTAGGCCAATGAGGGTGGATTGCTTGAGTTTACTAATTCAAGACTAGCCTGACCAAGGGCTCTAAAAATAACCTGACCTGGCTCTAAAAATAGCCAAGTGTTATGGGGAGTACCTGTTGTCCCAGCTACTTGGGAGGTTCAGTCAAAGGATCACTTGAGCCCAAGAGTTTGAGGTTGCTGTGAGCTATGACACCATGGCACTCTACCCAGGGTGACAAAATGAGATTCTGTCTCAAAAATTATATATATCAAATCAATGAAATGTATGTATTATGACCATGTCGAAGCACAAATGATGGAATACTACCCAGCCTTAAAAGAGAACAAAATCCTCTCATATGCAGAAATACAGATGGAACTGGAGGCATTATTTATAAAGGGAAACAAGCCATGCACAAAAAGACAAATATCACATATTCTCACTCATATATGGGAATTGAAAAAATTGATCTCCTGGAGGCAGAGAGTAGAATAGTAATTTCCAGAGGCTGAAACGGGTGTTTGTGGTGATGGTGGCTGGGTGGACGAACAGAAGTTGGTTAATGAGTAAAAACACAATTGAATAGAAGGAATAAGTTCTAACAGTCTATAGCAGAGTTATTATAGTTAACAACAATGTATATTTCAAAATAACTGGAAGAGTGGGCCTAAAATTTTTCCAACACATGAGAAATACTTGAGGTGATGAGTTTCCTAAATACCCTGACTTGATCATTATACATTTGATGAATTGTAACAAAATACCACCACCACTGGATCCCATAAAAATGTACAATTATTATATACCAGTAAGAAATGTTTAAAAAGTAGCACAAATGGCTTAACAATGCTATTTCTCAAACCAAGTGCTATGTCAATAAAGAGAGGGGTCTTCAGGTAGTGTCACATGCCTTTATCCTTTGATCTTACTCAGTATTTTTAATGACAACATTGAAGAGATGAGGGAAAACTGGTTGAGCAGCATAAACAGGAACTACCTGCTTTCATTCCCCAAAAGCTCCTTATTATCCAGCATTGTGACAGAGGCTAAACATAGTAACAAACTATAGGATGTCATTTATATAAATATTAAATCCAGAACAAAGCCCTGGCTAGATGACCATTTGCTGTGAGCTATTAAGAGAGATTCCTATAATTAAGGGGAAAAAAATAAGTGCAACAATAGTGAATTGGTCAAATAAATTATGGGATTTCCATTTAGTGGAACTCTTTCTGTATTTTAAAATTATGTTGATGAATATGTATTGACATGAAAATATATTCATGATGCTATCAAGTGGAAAAAGGTTCACAATAGTATGCACATTTTGATCTCATTAAAAAAGTAGAAATAAATACATGTATCCTCTCTGCTTCATTTCCTCCCTCTTACACCCCCCTTCTATTTATACACACAGAGTAACAAAAGGTCTAGAATGTAGAACTTGTGCCTTCTAACAGTGGGCATCTGTGAATCACAGAATTACGCATTTTGAAACTTTTCTCTCATGTATCTACATTCTATAATTTCTCTAAAGAGAACATACATTGTTTCTATAACACTCACACAAAAACATTTAAATGAATGAATTCTGTATTAGCTGAAAAAATGGGGTTTATTCTATGTGTTTTTTAATCATTAAACTATTGATATTTTCTCTCACCTATTAGTTACAACACATCACTTAAAATAACAACCATGGACTGAAAAGGTAAAATCTTAAAGAAAAGAATCAAATAACTCTATCAGTAATATTAGATGAAAACTCAATCAACATAATACAGAGAACAATGCAGTGAAAAGGAAAATATGATATCCACAAAGTACTAATTAGCTGCAATTATCACCAGTCACATCCACACTTTTTAAGGGGGTCTTCTAAAATATAAAAAATAACAAAAAAGAACTCTGTCAATACATGATTGGGGGAATATTCGATAAGGGAACAAACACTGCAATATAGCCACATAACACTTTCTCCATAAGAAGTCACTTTCTGGACATTTTCCTTCTGCAACCTAGTGTGGAGAGGTAGTCAGAAGACATGGGCACTCTGATCACAAAGAGCTTCACTGTGAAATAACTAATCAAACCCTTGCATCTATTCTTTCAATCATTCTCTCCCTCAGTAAAATCCAGGGAACAAAGGGCAGTCAGATCTACCACGCACACCAGTCTTCCTAGGTTCAACTGAATATGCAAATTCACAGGACAACCATCTGTCACTCTGAGCACAAGTGCCCCAGAATGTCAGACAAGAACCCATGCTTTGTCATCAGGACAGTGGCAGGTATTCCTCCTCTGCAGGAATCCCTGCAGCAGCCTATGTAGTGGTTCATACACATATTTAGGAGTTTTCTTTACTGGCTTGCAAAATTTATGGCTTAGACACATGAGATTCATACGCAGCACACGTGATGACTCCATTGCCACAGCTTCCAGAAGGCCTTCAAGGGACATGTCCATTATTAAAAGTTGCCACATGTAGAGAGGCCCAAAGATAAGCCTTCCTGCCAGGTATTTATAGTGCTACCATTTCAGGTGATGTTTACCAATTAGGGGATATTTCTACCATAGGGAACATAGCCTAGTAACATAGCTGACACACTAACCTTGTCAGCTTACCAAGAAAACAGAGCTAGAGAGTTAAAAGAAGGTCAAATTCTCATGCTGACTTTTGTTTCTTTTTTTAATTTTGGATTAATATAATGGTACATATGACTAGGTTACACTGTTTGTGTTTGCAAAGTAAAGTCCAAGTTGTAATTAAGTTCTTCACCCAGGAGGTGCATATATCCCTATTATAGGTTGATGGTTACTGATCCTCCTCCTCCATCCACCCTCTCACCTTCTTAAATTTAATTGTTTTTCTCTCCTGTGGGCCTATAGTTTGGGGGTTTTTTGAGGCAGTTTTCCTCTGTCTCCCTGGATAGAGTGCCACGGCATCCTCATAGTTCACAGCAACCTCAGTCTCTTGGGCGCAAGAGATTCCCTTGCCTTAGCCTGCCAAGTAGCTTAGTCAACAAGCTACATTGCCAGCTAGTGTTTCTATTTTTTTTTTTAGCAGAGGTGGGGTGTCACTCTTGCTCAGGCTGGTCTCAAACTCATGAGAAACAGAAAAATAGCTGGACAATGCAATGTGGTGGTGCGATTCACCTGCTGCTGCCTCCCAGAGAGCTACTATTACGCCTGTGAGCACCATGCCTAACTGGGCCTGTAGTAGTTAACCTATGAGCTTCAAATTACTATTGAGTACATGGGTTGCTTGCTTCTCTATTCCTGAGACACTTTACTAAGTTGAAGGAGAATGTCCAACTTTTGACCACACAGGACAACTTATTTTCTTATAGTACTGGTGAGAGATGAGAGAAACAATGACCATTCAGTTACCATGGAATGCCAGGATTCAGCTTGGGGGCTAGGAGGGGGTAATTGGACTCCGGGGGTAGCATACAATAAAAGAAAGAAATTGAACAAACTTCTCTTGTAACCCTAAGTGATATCATATTTCTATGTATTTTAATTGCATGCAATAGTTAAATAAAAATATAATCTAAATTCATTGTTTTTATTTTGTAGTCAAGTAGACAGACATTCTAGACTATATTTACTTTAGTAAAAACTGATCTAGAACAAGAGTGTCCAACCTGCAGCCTGTGGACTGCATACAGATTTTTTGAGGCCTGTTTGCATATCTGTGGTGTCAGGTATTATAAAACTTATGCACGAATTTCTGTTGTTGTTGTTGATGGGCTTTCATTAGTTAGCGTTTATTTAATATGTGGTCCAAGACAACAATTCTTCTTCCAACCTATGGCAGAAAAAACGGTCAGACACCCTTGAAGACTAAATCTATAAAACACAGATTTATTTCTTAAGCCTTAGAGGCATCAGAAATTAAGAAAATTTTTATGTCTTGACAAATGAAATACAATATTTATTTAAATCTTAAGATTTTTTATCTTGTGCTATGTGTAATGAAAATTTGGAAAGAAAATCAAATATAACAAAAATGGCTAAGTAATCAGAATAGGTACAGCTACTCTTAAATCTATATTCAGTTCAACAAATACTCATCTAACACCTTTATGTGCCATGCTCTATGACAGGCACTGGGAAAACCACTTTTGCTTTCCAGGTATCCCTCCACCCCCAAATTCTAATACAATGGCATAGAGTACAAAACTGGATGGGTGCCATAAGTGCACTAAAGGCAAAAGAAGGCTTTCTGACAGGATATCTGAGCCAAATCTTAAGCAAGTAAGAATGAATACACCCATAAGTGCAGTGAATCCTGCATTGAAAGAATAGCTTGAAAAAAGGTCTGGAAGGAAAAAAAAAAAACATGATACATATGATAGATCCAAAAACAGATTAGTCTTGCCAGAAAAGACACTAAATGCTAAAGAGGAAGTTGTAAGAAACGGGGCATCTTCATGAGAGAAATACAGAATCTTTATTAATACAATGGCATTTGAAATTAAAGTCTATAAATCTAACCAGTGAAAATAACACTGGAAATTTCCCTTGTCTCCTCTGCATTCCTAAAACAGGTATATCTTATTAACTGCACATCAAGTAAATGCAAGTTCCTCTTTTTAGCTTTGTTTTGTATATATTCCAGACAATAAGCCTAAATAGAAAGATAATCTTCCTACCTTTAAAAAGTCTCACAGAAGGCTCAGAGTTTAGTGTATCCTAATGAGAGGTCTAAAATCCACAGAATATCTGAATATAGCATTTTATTTTGTGATGTTCCTATTCCCCACTTTCCAGGTCATGTATGGTTTACCTCATAGTCATTAACTTTAACACATTCAACTTGGAAGTAACTCACAATATCTTTCTTATATTAATTCCCTTTTAAATGTGTTTTATTTTCTCCTACATGTCTTTCAGAATGAAGAATTCAAATGTTCATAACACTGCCTTTGAACTATTAGTATCGAAAGAAATAGTATGGTTTATACCACAGGACAAAGAATGCTCACAAGCTAGGAGAACTTAACTGATGGCTAGAACCTCTGGTTCACACAGGCTTCCTGGTCCAGCCTCCTTAAATCTTAAAATTGTTCTCACAAAACCTTCCTCCATTTCTTGCCTGAACAACACCATTAGGCTATTTGAAGACAGGCAAACCTCACCATAAAATCTGAAAAGAGGACTGCCAGGTTCTTCTCGGTGTATGGTCCAGAAGAGAACAAGGATGTTCTATTCTTTCACCATTATTATTCCAAGCAGGTGGGGCTTGTATACGAAAAGGTTGGAGATGAAGCTGACAGCTATCAAACTCCTAATCTTCCTTTAAGAAAGGAGGGATGCCAAATTTATTATCTCCAGATACTGGCTGTGCAACTCTATCACTGTCAGACTCCAAACCAGGGAAGCACCTCACCTATCTCACCTGCCTACTGGATTGGGAGCCTGAAAGAGGCAAGGTAAGCAGAAACTAAGATTTTAGGATATGACTAATATATTATTTCAGCTCTCAAACATGTTATCAGAAATACAGTAATATAAAATCAGGGGGCTATGTGTAAGAAAAAAAATGTCAGTATTATAAGTAGATATCAATTACCAAAAGAGTACAGGAAGAAGGAAATAGGAAAAAAAAAAAAAAGAGGAAAACAAGACAAGGGAAGAAAACGAGCCAATATAAAGCCTGCAATTATTTTTCACGTGTTTATCTCACAGCTGTTGTTCCTTAATTTGTTTGTCACTGGTATGAAAGGAGCTCTAAAGTTTGATAGCCCCTCAGTAAAACAGCTGGAAATGGGCACGGCTGGGGCTGGGAGAATTGGCTTGCCTCAGAAAAAGGTAACTAGCAGCGAAATTAACAGTGTTCAAGAGGTTATAAGAATGTAGATTTGACCCACGATAGCATCAATTTCTAAATGATTTTATCTGGTAGGAAAAGCAATATGGAATCTTTGTGTAATAGTGTTACTTGAAGGCTGGTGGTAGGAGCAAGTAAGTTGCTTTGAAATCTAACTTGTATAAGAAAGAGGCAGAGCATAAGAATTCTCTTCCTGGGCATAAGGGGTGAAGTTCATCAGATCCCAGGAAAAAGAAGTCTACTAATAATAGACAGGTTATCAAGTCTTTTGTCTGAGCAAACCAATTGGCAATGGTAGGAGATGGCTATAACTTGTTGGCATTAAAATACTATGGGCCCAATATAGGCAGATGAATACTGGGCAAAAAATAGATTAATTCCCAGGCAAGAGTAAGATTATTAATACCTCGGCTCAGGTACAGTTTGGGTGGGATCTGTAGGTCAAAGACCTTCGATACTAGTAAATAAAAAAGCAACAGTCTTATAATTGGTATGGTCAGAGCCTTTTCAGGATGTGTAATTCCATAATGGTGGGAAAAGCTGTGATTAACTCTACCAATATCATCACTTTAAAAAAAAAAAAAGTGAGCCCTTGTTCACACAGGCAGTGACATCCAAAGTATGCAATAACACAGGAGTCAGCAAACTAAGTCCTGTTGCCTGTTTTCATTAAAAAAAAAAAAAAAGTTTTATTGGAACATAGACATACCCACTTATTTTATGTATTATCAATGGCTGTTTTTGTGCTACAAAAGCAAAATTGAGTCTGCCTTATAAAGACTGAGTGTTCACTATCTGGTCCTTTACAGAAAAAATGTGTTGACCCTTGGCTTAGAGTAATCTGACACAGGAATAATCTTAGGATCCCCCATTTTCATCTCTGCCATTTGTTTTATTTCTATTTCTCACAAATTAAAATCTGGATGTTTTTAAAAGGCTAAATTTATATTAAAATGAAGACATGAATAAAGACCCTAAAACATCAGGAAAAACAAAAATTCAAAACTCTTGAAAACTAACTTAAATTCTGAAGAAGCATTGGTACCCAACCATTCACAATCCCTAAAAAAATTCTCAAAGTGACATGTGTCTCAAATTTCCTTAAAAACAATAATAGTTTAAGTAGTCAAGAGTGGATGTTGTAGTGAACACCTTTATTACAATCATAAAACAAAGAGGCTAACTGAACCACTTCACAAACTGGGTCATAGGTTCCAAGGACTCTTCAAAGTTTTCCATTCTCCAAGAGAATTTGTAATTTGTTTTTGCTTGTACTTTATTTAGCTAATGGAAAGGTGATTATAGCTATGTAAGAAATAGAAACTGCATTCAATATATACTTAAGGAAATTTCTAAGAAAAGAGTCTGCAATTTTTCTTCCTTTTAGAGTTGTAAATACAGTAGTAAAACTTGAGAAGTCTTAATCAGGGTATGTCAGTCGTAGTAAAAAATAACATCCCACATAGTTAACCACAGGAGTGATTTTATGATTCAAATATCATTAATTATTAAAACTTTGTAAACCAAAGTTCAAACTAGATATTTATTCACCTGTAATAATAATCACATACATGCCAATTAAAAAAATTGTTTATTGAAGTTAAAAGAACTTTAGTGTATATTTTTATATTATACTGAACTTATAGAACATAAATAGTTAAGTGCTATCATGTTTAAATTATCAAATATAATGGATAAAATTATATAAATTTTGAAAATGTTAAGGAACTAAATTTTTTATGATTACTATAAACTTTAAACTTAGAAATTCTGCAATTTTTGTATAAATATTATAACTTCTTTGAGAGCAGAAATTGTATTTTTTAACATTTTACAAAATAATATTCTAGAGATTACTGACAAATTTTAACATCTTGAACTTTCCTCTGATCAAAAAACCTAAATAAATGTCTATTTATGTGTGCATATACATATTATTACATCTATTCATCTCAAGGTTAAGATGGCAAACAACAGAAAGAGAATTGGGTGAATGATTTTACATACATAATACTTCTCATTTCAATCCAATATACAAACAAAATGGGAAAATATTTTCAGCTACATGACAAAATGTTAATATCCGTATTATATAATATACTCTTACATATTTATGAACAAAAAATTAAAGCCCTCAGTAGATGTAAAAACCAAAGGATGTGAATAGATGTTTTATTAACATAAAAGGAAATATAAAATGACAAAAAATACCTGGGAAAGATTTAAAATACTGAGAAGGAAAAAAAACAAGTTGTAAGAGACAATACAAAGCTTTCAATGGTGCAGTCCAGACATTCTGATATTCTGCCACCTGGGAAGTATATATCAGTTTTACTTTTCTTAAGACGTAAATTGAAAAGAAATAATAATTAAACTACTGATATAAATTAATACCTTTAAAAATTATCAGACATTGATCCAGGAATTTCATTTTCAAGAATTCTAGTCTTTGAAAATAAGAGATGCTAACAATGTCTTATGCAAAACACAAAATTCACTGTTGTAATTTAATAATCAAATATTAGAAACAACCTAAGCTTCATCAATATGGGAATGCTGTCAGCAAACTTTGATTTACACATGCAAAGGAAACTTATATTTGACTATTTTTAATAGCATGAAAATATATTTATGACTGGGTACCGAGTTCCCCTTTCTTGGAGTAAACTCTTAGATATCCAATATGATCTCAATTACCTAAAAGGGAAAGGGTAGAGGAAAGACAAAGGATACATCCTAAAGTGCTTTGTTGTTTTTTTTTTTTTTTTAGGAGGGGACAGTCTCATTCTGTCTGCCTGTTAGAGTGCAATGGTGTCATCATAGCTTACTGCAACCTCAGATTCCTCAAGCCTCCCACTTCAGCTTCCAGGTAGCTGAGACTACAGGGGTGCATCACAACACCCAGTTAATGATTCTATATTTAGTAGAGACAGTGGTCTCACTCTTGCTCAGGCTGGTCTTAAACTCCTGACTTAAAGCCCTGGCCTCCTAGAGTGTTAGGATTATAGGTGCAAGCCACTATGAGCCGCCAATTCTGAAGTCTGAACAGTGGCTCTTTCTAATTATATGTACTTCCTAGATTTGCTATAATGAACATGAGGTAGATTTAAAAAGAAAAAACAGAAACATTAAAGAAAAACTGAAATGGCCACTGTGCCACAGATCATGTGACTACTATTACTAGCTACTTACATTATAACAATCTTCTAATTATAGATCAGTGAGACTTGTATCTCTAATAAGAAAGCAGGGTTATGATAAGGAGAAGATCATTTCATAATAGAGTAACATTCTAAATAAAAGATTCTGGGACCGTAAATAAGCTCAGAAAAACAAATTAGTAAAAATTATTTGTATTTGACTTTTAAACAATTTGTCAAAATTAACTAAATAAACTATGTTGGAAATTGAGTCCTTCGGGGATTAAGAATTCTTTTTGCATGGAAAAGAAAATGTATAAAAAATACAAGGAATAAAAAGGAAGCATAAACAGTATCAGCATCAGAATTAGCCCTACCTAACATTTTTATAATCTTAGTGGAAACAAAGAAACCAAAGTTCTTTGGTTAGCTTATGAACAGATATTATCTCTAAGTCTTTGAAGAGTGGGTAAAACAAATTATATATATGATTATATATATATGTCATTTTTAGACAAAAATGACAAAAATATATGTATAGAATAAAAGTAATCATTCCCTATCAGTCAATATACCCAAAATAAAGTAAACCTGGATGCAATTTTTCCCTCTTTCCTTTGTGAAGTCTTCCATTTAACACTATAACAAAATTCTGAGAATTATTAAGAATATTAAAGTCAAAATAAAAACATTATTATTTAAAAAATAAATCAATTTTTTAGAATACTTGAACAGTCCATATCTCAGTTAGATCCTAAAATAATCAGTTTAAAAGCATATACAAAATGAAAGCAGACTAATACAATTAACCCTCAATTCTGTGGCAAGAAAACATAAGGTGAAAACTTATCAAGAGCCACAATAATGAATGACAAAATTTATTTTGTACAAGCCATATAATTAAAAGATTAATAAAATGTGTCTTCCCAGGGAGACATTGTAAAGGCATAGCACTATGCACTTTAGGCTTCCAAATAGCCACAAGCATCCCATTAGTCATCAAGAACCAAGATCCTCCCTGGACCTGTGTTAGAGAAATCCTTTAAAGAATAGGAAGAATTTCCTTTGGTATTTCATAACTAAAAAAGTAATTTTAAATGTTGTTAAATGCAGACAATTGAACAACATTTTAAATATGGCAGAATATTTATGTAGTTCACTTACCATTAATTAAATTTCTAATAATTTAATGCCTTAAGGTAAAATTGCCTTACTGAACACAAATTTAAAACCATAGATAATGCTAACATGACAGAAAAGTTTGGATTAGGTGCTCCATTGTTCAATGAGTACATTTATTATATATAGAAACCAAGAGGAAAATTATACTTTTCTTCAATTGTCAGAAAATATTTTCACAATAAAAAATGATCACAACTCTTCAGCTAAATATATATTTATCAATTATGCTAAGAAGAACATGTCATGTAAACTATAGAAATAAATACCTAACTTTTATATAAGCAAATAATACCACAATGAATGATTTATGTGTAGTTTTTGCCAGGGTTCTTCATCCAGAAGTCTTCTTTCTACTGTTGCCTCTATAATATTAGCAGCATTACAAAGATACACACACAGGAAACTAGATATTATAAAAAATTATGTGTAAACTTTTCATTTATTTACTCATTTAATCATCCATCTATCTATCCATCAATACACTTCATAAAAATTTCTATTGTGTTCCAGTGACTTAATTTACAGACTGAAATAGTCAAAAAATGTTCTGACCAAGCTCATATAAGGCCACTATGTTCTGGAATGCTATGTTTAATACACACAAAAAATGCATTCTGGCAGGAAGTGTATAAACTAATAACTCAAGCATGTTTTGTGCTTAATAGACATTCTTTAAGAAAATCTTTTAAAGTCAGACAGAAATAATGAAATCTATTTGAGGCAAACTTCAAGCTCTGTGCCTGTCTTATATAATAGTTAGAGATATGAAAAAATAAGTAGAGAAACAGAATCAAACTTCATAACACTTTATTCAATTATTTTTAATGAAGCAATGAAACATAAGAGAAATACAACAGACTATTATGAGCCTATTTAAAGAAAAAGCATTTGCAATGCAATAATTAAAAGAAATCTGGAAAGCCAAAATCAATATTCACCTATTACGGCATGTTAAGCCACCCATGTTCTAAACTTGCATCTTAATGAGATCACATGTACTACAAAGATCTTCAGAAAAAAACTTACAGAAATATAAAGTTGGCAGCACTGGGTGAGATGGGTTTGAATTCTGGCTCTTCTCACTTATTAGCTAAGAACTACTGAACCATTAAATTTAACATTTCAGTCCTGGCTTCATCATCTGAAAAATATGGACGCTACCCAAGTAGCCTAGTTTCTATAGGTATCCAAGAAACAGTGACAAGGAAAACTATTCATCAAGAGTTTAAATGATACATAAATGTAAAACATATTGTAAGGAGACAAGTAGGGGTAGGCCAGGCGCAGTAGCAGTAGCTTACCCCTATAATTCTAGCACTTTGGGAGGCCAAGGTGAGTGGGTTGCCTTAAGACCAGCCTGAACAAGAGTGTGACCCCCCGTCTCTAAAAATAGCAGGGCACTGTGGTGGGTACCTGTAGTCCCACCTACTTGGGAAGCTGAGGAAAGAGGGTCATTTGAACTCAAGAGTTTGAGGTTGCGGTGAACTATGATGATGCAAGACACTCTACCTATGGTGGACAAAGTGAGACTCTGTCTCAAAAAAGAAAAGAAAAAGAAAAAAGAAAGTAGGAGTAGAGAAAGAAGTGCTGACCCAAATTGAGGTAAAAAGCAGTTAGGTAAGAGTTAAAAAAAAAAAAAAACAACTACGTGAACAATAGTCATTGTGAAGTTTAAAGTTTTAAAAAGTACAGAGTGAAGAGTGTCATCCCTGAGATAATGTCTCTTGGAATAAACTGTGAATCACATTGAAATTTTCATGTTTTTTCTTTAAAATCAATAAACCTGAAATAGATTTACACTAGTGCATATAGCAAGGCCCAGAAAACAAAAACCAAACAGATCAGAAAGCAGCAATAAAACAACAACTCAAAAGGGTTTTTGGAATGTTAATTTTATTTTTGAATTATAAAAATAATGTTGATATTCTCTTTATGCAGCTGCTAGTCTATAGGATATAAGATTAAATCACAGAACTCTAAGTAATAATAGTATTGCAAATTATTTGGCTAAATGACAAGCCCTAAAGCATATTGAGGGTTTTGGTTGTTGGGTTTTTTCTTTTCTAGCACATTGAATTTAAAGTTGGAAAAATTAATCCCAGTATTGTAATATGAATTTCTAAGAATTATAACCCTTTTATTAATTAGGTAATGAGGTCTTCATACAGCTCATACCCCATGACCACAATCTCTTTAAATGTACCTGGTAATCAATAATAAAAAAAATATATATCATTACAGGCTTGGGATAAAATCAAACAAAAAATTAAAAGACTTAGAAAGAACTGAGGAGTCACTGAAGAACTTACAGTAAAATTTAGAAAACATTTATAAGAAAGCAATAACAAAACACTACCATTGTGAAATACACCTAAATAATATTTAATTAATGGCTTTATATGGTTGAGTTTTAAAAGATAACAAGATGAAAATGAATGAGAAAATATCATTAAAAAAAGTTTTAGGGTCGTTGCCTGTGCCACTGACCCCAGACCCCATATGCTGAGGGTGGCAGGTTCAAACCCAGCCTCAGCCAAAAAAAAAACTGCAAAAAAAAAGAAAAAAGGGTGTAAGACAAAAATTGTTACTACAAATAAAGAATTAGGAAAAAAAAAGTTTTAAAAGCCAGTGAAATAGATAATGCACAAAGAAAAACAAAAATGGGCAGTGCCTGTGGTTCAAAGGAGTAGGGTGCTGGCCCCATATGCTGGAGGTGGTGAGTTCAAACCCAGCCCCAGCCAAAAACTGCAAAAAAATAAAAATAAATAAAATTACCCATTCCTTTCTCCTCCTTTCTTCCTACCTGACTTTCATTCAGGAAAAAAAAAAAGAAAAAGAAAAATATAGAGGAAGGAAAATAATAAAGACAGTTAAAAAATAAATGAAATAAGTCTATAATATACAGTGTCAGTAAGAGAGCTTGGTCTTCAAAAAGATAAAAAATCACTAATCCCTTTACAGGATTAATCAAGGATAAGAAGCATAAATAAAAATGTTAGATATGAAAAACGAAAGGTAACAAATACTACACACACTAAACAGATAAGAGAATATTTGGAAGAATATGCCAATAAATGTGACAATATAGATGACACAAATGAATTCTAGAAAAAAATATATTATCTAAAGAACAAACTAAGACTCTAAACAGTATTTTAACAATAAAAGAAATCAAATCAAAAGCTGAACATTTTCTCACAAAAAATACCAGACTTGACAAATTAAAAGTGAATTTCACTATGCATTCAAGAAAAAAATTATTCTAATTTTACACAACACTTCCACAGAATAGAGGGAAAAAAAAGGTAATGCCCCAAATTATTTTATGAAAAAGAGCAATTACAGGCCAGTATCACTTCCTAAATAGAGGTAAAATGCGCAAAGTAAACATTTTTATGCCTAATCTAGTAATGTATAAAAGAGAACAATATGATTAATTTGGTTTTGGCTTAATTTAGAAAATTTCATAAATATAAGATTAAAAGAGAAAAATAACACGTTTGAAGTGACTGTTGGCTCCCACAACTACTGGGTGATGCAACCCCCTAAAAAATACAAGTTAAAAAAAAATTCAAATGAAAAGAGGTTGGACTTAGTGGTTCATGCCTGTAATCTCAGCACTCTGGAGGGTGAGGCAAGTGGATCACCTGCACTCAGGTTTGAGAGAAGCCTAAGAGCAAGACCTGCAGCTCTACTAAACATGGAAAAACTAACCCAATGTTGTGGGGGGTGCCTGTAGTCAGGGGAGGTGAGGCTAAAGGAACTCTTGAGCTCAAGAATTTCAGCATGCACAGAGCTATGAAGCCATGGAACTCTACCCAGGGCAACAAAGTGAGACTCCATCTCACTAAATAAATAAATAAATAAGAAATATAGTCATCTCAATAAATGGATTAAAGATAATCTAATATTTCTGCAGGATATAAAATCTTATACTAGAAATAGTAAAAAATTTATAAAATCTAATAAAAAAATCTACAAGAAAAAGCCATGCTTAAAGGTAACACATGGAAAGCCTTCTTTTTATGATCAGTAACAATGTGAAAGAATGTCCATTATCATCACATCAGCCCTGGAGTTCTAGCCCACACAGAAGGCAAAAAGAAGAAATAAAAGGTATGAAGTTTGGAAAAGAACAAATAAAAGCATTATTATTTGCCGAGAATAATCATCATTTAAAAATACTCTTAGAATCCACAAATAAGTTATTGGAATTTTAAAGTGTTTAATAAGCTTTATAAACAAGCATAAAAAAGACAATTGTACAAAAGACAACTTCATTTCTGTATACAAACCAAGAGGTAATAAATGCATTTTAAAGTACTGAGACTTTACAAAGGAAAAATATAGGGAAAATTCCAAAACTTTGAAAGGCTTTAAAGAAGAGTAAAATAGGGCGGTGCCTGTGGTTCAAGGAGTAGGGCACTGGCCCCATATACTGGGGGTGGCAGATTCAAGCCCAGCCCAGGCTAAAACTGCAAAAAAAAAAAAAAAAAAGAGTAAAATATAAAGAAAGGTATTCCGTTGCCTCTGAGAAATTCTTGCATATGTACACCAAAAGATATTTATACATGATCAAAGATCATCACTGGAACAGTATGCCTAATAGCAAAATATAAAAACAATAACACAAAACACCTTGAAATAACCCTAATGCCTATCATGAATCAAAAGAATAAATAAATCAGAATAGATTAAAAGATTAGAATGCTTCATACCCATAAACATGAACTATAGCTATACACACTAACATATAGGAATATGAATCAAAACCCCCCATAATACTGGATAAATAAACCAGAAAATACATAAAGTGTGCATCCCTTTACATAAATTTGACAGCAAGGCAAAACTGAATTCACTGATATAAATGAATAGATTATACAACTATTTTTCAAAAACCACAAAATTCACATTAGTAGTGACCTCTGGGAGGAGTGGGACAGATGGGATAAGAGAGCAACATAGGATAATACAATGGTTTATATCCTCATTATTAAGTGGAATTGTAGGTTCATAGATATTCATTTTATTATTGAGCTCCAAAATATACCATGTTACATATTTTATTTTGTATTAAATATTATATGATAAAAATTTTAATGTAAATATTAAAGTATCTTTTTAAAATAGTGGTATTAAAAAACATGTGTTATGAGAGAAAGGGACATCATATAATTAAAAATGCTTAATTCCACCAAAAACATATGACAATTATAAACACATATGCACCTAACAGTAGAGCTCCAAAATATATGAATCAAAAACTGACAGAAGTGAAGAAGGAACAGATAGTTCAACAATAATAGTTGAAGATTTCAACATCTTACTTTCAATAAAGGACAGAAAGAATCAGATAGAAAATGAGCAAGGGAACAGCAAGACCTGAACAATACTTTACACTAACTAGCTCTAATAGACATCTGTTGAAGACTCCAGCCCAAATAAAAGAATATATGTTTTTCTAAAGTGGATATGGAACATTTCCAAGACAGACATATGTCTGGACACAAGACAAGTCTCAATAAATTTTTAAAAGACTTAAACTTAGTTATCTGACCACAATGCAACAAAATTTGAATTTAATAGAAGAAAAAAATTTGGAAAGTTTATGAATATGTGAAAATTTAAATAGTGTACTCCTAATGAGAGAAGAAATAATAAGGAAAACTAGAAATATCTTGAGATGAATAAAAATGAACATACAAAATGTAAAATTATGTATATGTGACCAAAACAGTTTTCAGAGAGAAAATTATAGCTGTAAATGCCTATACTGAAAAGCTCTAAAATCAACAACAATGTATCACCTTACGAAAAAAAAGGAACAAATTAAACTCAGTGTAAAAGAAAATAAATGTTAGAGATGATAAAATTGATAACAGAACAAAAGAGAATAATCAACAAAACCCAAGTTTGTTCTTTGCCATAAGCAATAAAATTGACAAACATTGAGCTAGATTGCCCGTCCCCCCAAAAAAAAGAAAAGAAAAGAGACATCCTAAAATCAGAAGTGAAAGCAGTTACCATTGGCCTTACAGAAATAAAAAGCCCAGAACTAGATGGCTTCATTGGTAAATTCTACCAAACAATCAAGAAAAAACTAATGACAATCCTTCTTAAGTTCTTTCAGAAAAACAGAAGAAGAAAGACACTCCCTGATTCATTCTATGAGATCAGTATATCTTGATAGCTGATACCAAAGCAGACAAATCACACGAAAATTATAGATCAATATCTCTTATACATACATAAATATAAATTCAATAATCCCCAAAATATAAGAAAATTGAGTCCATAAACATATCTATGTAATAGCCAAGTGGGATTTATACAGGGAATGTGAAGTTAGTTCAATGTATAAAATCAATAAATATAGTAATATACCATATTAACAGGATAGTAGAAAAAGAAAAAACATATGATCAGTAATATACCATATTAACAGGATAGTAGAAAAAGAAAAAACATATGATCATCTTTGTAAATGCAGAAAATGCATATGACAAAATACAACACCCTTTACTGACAAAAGGAATAATAAAACACTCAAAAACCAGAATATAAGAAAATTTCCTCAACCTGATGAAACATCTATACAAAATCTATTTATTAGTGAGACAGTATAAAGATTTCCACTTAAGAAGAAAAAAAAGAAGGATTTTGCTTGCATGTTTTCTATTTTTCATTGTATTAGACATTTTACTCAGGGCAACTAAGAAAAGAAGAAAAGAAAACAACAAGAAAAGAAAAGAAAGATATCTAGATTAGAAAAGAAAAAAATAAAACTATCTCTTTGTCTAAGATATGATCTGACCTATAAAAAACCCTGAAGAATTCACTAAAATATTTTTAGAGCTATTAAGTTCGGCAAAGTTGAATAAAAAAATCAATATGTGAACAGGAGCTGTATTTCCAAACATTTGAAGTGTACAAACCAAAAGTGAAATTAAGACAATTTCATTTACAATAAGAGCATCAAAAGGAATAAAGTACTTAGGAATTCAACAAGGAAAAGCTAGACTTGTACACTGAAAACTACCTAATACTATTTTTTAAAAAATCGAAAAATGTACATAAATGAAAGGACAATTCTATATTTTCCAACCAATTAGAAAAGCTACTATAGTATATGGCAATAACCCTTGCACTAACCTATAGATTCAATAAAATTCCTATTGAAATTTTAACAGTCTATTTTTACTTTCAGAAATGGACAATCTAATCCTAAAATTTATATGGAAATATAAGGAACTCTGAATAGGCAAAACATTCTTAGAAAACACAAAACAATAAAAACAAGCAAAAACTAAAGTTGGAGGATTTACTTACAGATTTCAAAACTTGCTACACATCGCTACAGCAATCAAAAACTAATGGAATAGAATGATATACTAAAATACATACCTTTATCTTCAATTTATAGTTTTTTAAAACAATAACATGGTCACTTAATGGGGTAAAGAATAGTCTCTTTTAACAAATAACACTGCTATACAAAAATTAACTTAAAATGGATTAAAGATGTAAATACAAAAGCTAAAATATAACTCTTAAAAGCAAACAGAAGTATAAATCTTCACAACTTTGGTTTAGGCGATGATTTCTTAAATTAACACCAAAAGTTAAAATAACAAAATGATTAATTATACAAAATTTTTTGTGCATCAAAGGACATTATCAAGAAAAGATAGTACACAAAATGAGATAAATTACTGTATCTTATCTGATAAGAGTCTAGTATACGAAATATATAAAGAATTTTTATAGTTCTACAATAAAAAGATAAGTGATCCAATTAAAAGAAGAAAAGATAAGAACAAACATTTCTCTAAAGAAGGTCACTGTATTAGAAGAATGGTGTGCAAATGGCTAAAAAGCACATGAAAATACTTGGAACATAATTAGACATCGAAGAAAACAAATCAAAAGCAAATAAGATACTGTTTCACACTAAGATGGCTATAATAAAAAAAAGACAAAATAATAAATGTTGACAAGTACATGGAAAAATTAGAACCCTTATATATTACTACTTGTGGAAATATGAAATGGTGCATTCAATTTGAAAAACAGTTTGGCAATTTTCGAATGTTAAGCAAACAATTACCAGCAATTCCAATCCCAGGTACACACCCCACAGTAATGAAAATATGCTAATGTAAAAACTTGTGAATGAATATCTATAGCAGTAGTACCCATAGTAATCCAAAAGTAAAAGCAACCCAAATGTCCACAGAATACTGGCGAATTGATTAAAAAAACAAAATTTGGTATACCTTAAATAAATAATTATTCAGCCATAAAAGGGATTGAAGTAACTGATACACACTACATGAATGAAACATTATGCTAAGTGAAAAAAGCCAGATACAAAAGGCCACACACTGCAGTCGTCCACTCACACAAAAGACCTCAGAAAGTACATTAGAAGTTACCAGTGGATGGGGGAAGAGAGAACTTGGAAGTTACTGCTAACAAGGATAGGATTTCTTGTTAGGGTGATGAAAATATTCTAGATTTGGATGTGGTCAAAATTCTACAACATTGTGAATATACTGAAAACCACTGAATTGTATATTCTAACATAGTAAAAATTGTGAATTACATTATTATGTTAATTTTATCTCAATAAAAAACAAGTACTATAGTATCAAGTATATAGTAATTACTCAACAAATTACATTTCTTTTTCCTCTTAGCTTTCTCATTCAAAGTACATTGCCATAGCCTAGAAATAAAGCTGGAGTATAAAATCATAGCACAATGATTATTCTATGGGTAACTCTCACTAACAGATTTCCATGAATTTCTAGTACTATCAAACTCCTCCCTTGGTTTACAAGCAAGGTTAGGCAAGGTTAGGACAGGTTTGCTGGCTCATGCCTGTAATCCTAGCACTCCTGGAGGCCAAAGTGGGTGGTTTACTTGAGCTCAGGAGTTGGAGACCAGCTTGAGCAAGAGCAAGATCCCGTGTCCACTAAATATGAAAAAAAGCTAGCTGGGTATTGTGGCAGGTGCCTGTACTTCCAGCTATTCAGGAGGCTGAGGCAAAAGGATCAGTTGAGTCCAGGAGTTTGAGGTTGCTCTGAGCTATACTGACGCCATGGCACTCTACTTAGGGTTGACAGAGTGAGACTCTGTCTCAAAAAAAAAATAAATTAAAAAAATAATAATAAAGGCAAGGTGAGGAAAGGATGACTCAGGAAGTTCACTTGTCACAAGATTTCTAACTTCTAACAAGCCTGCCGTTCAATATCTGGGTACTGGAGCTGCTGAGAACCAGTGGACACCACTCTCTAGTCAAGGTACCATTCAGTCAGTCTATCGCATATCATGTCACTAAAAACTTTTAGCCACCACAGTTAAAATGCTTCTTTCTTGCCAATTCCCACATTTCCAACTTCACTCTGGCTGCTGGCACCATCTCTCAGACACTAATACCACCACTGAAGTTTTGTTCCTTTGCTCCTCCTCCATCACCCTGTCAGCAGTGGCAGTGCTCTCCCACAGGATGCAACCCTTCATGTCAGATGAGTGAACTACTTCAGGATCCCAGTCTGAGGCTGGGTAATTTTTCATGGACAGATTTTTCTCATACTCACCCTAGGAATTCCCTCTGCTCAAGGGAGTGAAGTTGTAACTTCGAGCTATCTATAGGACTTTTCAACCACACAGTTTCCCCTTGAGTAGATTCACTCTCCTGTTTTTTACTCCTATCCCCTTGTCTTTTAGTGGTCTTCTTATCATTTGTCTTTTTCTGAACAAGTCATGTCACCTTGACCCTCTTTTTGAATTTGCTTTCTGTTCCCTGGAAAGCCTTACTTCTCTCTGCCCTCAAACCCCAAACCAGCACACTGGTTTATTCGTCAGGTCAGAGTCTTCCTTGCAGAAGACTTTTCTAATGCCCCAGCAAGGTTTGGGCTCTTCTCTCAATTCTTATTTTCTCATAAAACTCTGCACTAATGAACTTGGCAGGACGTATTGTTAAGTTTTTATTTTCAATCTTGGCATATGCATATCCTCACTAAATTATAAATTCTTCCACAGAACAAAGGTTGTGTCTTACTTATAGTTGTAATTCCAGCCCCTACCAAGTAGTAAGCATTCGATAAATCATTTCTTACAATAAATGAGTGAAAGAAAAACTTCAAAAGGCCTATAGGAACCCTAACATACGTATTTCTTGAATCCTACCGAGACCTTGTTATGAACAAGGAACCAACTGTGTCAACAGCTTTGTATGCATTACCTCTGCCTACAAACCATAGAAGTAGGTAGTTAATAACCATATTGTGAGTGGGTAAAATGATGATGCTTTACAGAGACAGAGTATGACAGGATTTGAACTCAAATTCTGATCTCCAATGCTCAGGCTGCTACCCACATTAGACTTGAAATGAATATAAATAAATAAATTGATATTAAGAAGACTGTTTTAAGAGAGTATATTTATAAATTTGAGAATTATCTGTGGTCTTTTACTATAGGCTTCTTGGGAGGCCTTCTAAAATAAACCGTATGCATGAAGTCTTGCAAATAATGGTTTGTGTAGTCCTGCTGCTTTTACTCTCATACCTCTTCACATGCAGTTCCCTTAGTCTAGGAAGCCCTTACCATCCGTGAGGCATAACTTTGCACCTGAGGCCCTTCTGCCAGAGATATTCTCATCTTAAGAGGCTGCTTGCTGTTCCTTACGATTACTTCACTAATGTACATTTCTAGACATTAACACTTATTAACACATCTATCTCCCCTATTCATTCTAAATTTCTTCAAAGGAAGAATTCCTTTCTCACTCATCTTTCTATCCCTACTGTTTGTGTAGCACAACATCGTATATGTATCAAGACATTTGGCAAAAATGTTAGCTAACAACTTGTCTCCCAGTATGGCCCTCTGGAAGATTCGAAGTATGAGCTGCCTAACCTCGGCCAAGAAGGATACGGAAAACACCCAGACTGGCTACTGCTCATGTTCCTTCCTTTTAACATTTCCTCTTTATCCACATAAAATGTGTTCTACTCCTTTTGGTTACAGAGCCCTTACTTCAATTCAGGGCTATCTGACCTCTTGCAAAGCCTATGCTCTTAAGGACTACAACAGACATAGGACATGATGTGTGATGGCTTGGGCTAGACTTTAATGTACAAATAAAAATGGGGTAAGGGGCTGGGGGCAGTGGCTCACCCTATAACCTAGCACACTGGTAGGCCAAGGTGGGAGAATCACTTGAGGTCAGGGGTTTGAGACCATCTTGATAAGGAGAGAGAGAGAGAGAGTGAGACCCCATCTCCACAAAAAATAGAAAACTCATGTGTTGTGCACCTGTAGTCACAGCTACTCAGGAGGCTAAGGAGCACTAGAGCCCAAGAGTTTAAGGTTGCAATGAGCTTTAAGGATGCCACTGCTGTTTAGCCTGGGCGACAGAAGGAGACTATGTCTCAAAACAAACAAAAAAGCCAAAGTAAAGACTTCACAATCTTGGGAGTAAATAGGCACTAAATGTAAAAAAAGTAACCAGCTTATATGGTCATAAAAATTAAATGAATGTGCCATTAACTAAAATGGGGAAAATTAATTCTGCCTGAAGAGGGCCGGGATGATTTGATAAGTGTTATCTGATTTGGAACTTGTACTAAAACTGTCAGGGGAGGGGAGTAAGGCAGAAGGCATCATACAGAAGACAGAACATATGTACATGCAAGGAGATCTGAAGGAGCACAATGTAATCCTGAAGAGGAAGCAGTTTGCTGAATTGTAACAAAAAATGTTAAGAGAAAAAGTAATGGAAGGTAGGGTTGGAGGTCAAAGTTGAAGAAAGATATGAAGGGCTTGAATGCCAAACTGAGAGTGTGATTTTTTTTTTTTTTGAGATGGAGCCTCAAGCTATCCCCTGGGTAGAGTGCCATGGCATCTCAGCTCATAGCAACCTCCAACTCCTGGGCTCAAGCGAGTCTCCTGCCTCCGCCTCCCAAGTAGCTGGGACCACAGGCGCCCGCCACAACGCCC
>CAUYQV010193192.1:0-11688 GCA_963574575.1 Galagoides demidoff | reverse complement strand
CCTACTCCTTTGAGCCACAGGCCCCACCCTAATCCCAATTTTTATCTCCTAATTATTTCACAGAGCCTCCCATGCTCCCCTTCCTTACATCCAGGGCTATAATTTTCACCCTAAGTACATCTCAGCTGGACAACTTTAGTAGCTTTTCACCTGATGCTCCTGGTACAATCTTGTCTTTCTCAGACTTGCCTTCTTCATGGCTACCAAAGGGATCTATTTAAAATAGCAAGCTGACCTGACTTTCTTCTGTTAATACTCCACTATCTGCAGGACAAAATCCTTTTTCCCTAACAAGTCTGGGGAGGCCTCCATGCCCCTCTCCTACCTCCCTCTCTACCCTTTTCCCTCATGAGTTAGGCTTCAGCAATCTCACACCACTTGTAGGTTACACCATTGCACCTACACCACTTGTAGGTTATCCATTGCTCCAGATTGCTTCAGATCTCTTCAGAGCTCCACTGGCTCGCTCCCATCTCTCAGCCCAGAAAACCCTCCTCTTCCTACCTCTCCATCCCCAGGCATCACTTCCTCCCTTCCTTGACCTCTCCTTCCCCAATTCCACAACTCCAGCCTGCCCCATGGACTCACATCATGTTAAAATTATATGCTAATACATTTATCCTTAATTTGACTGCAAGTCTTGTGAGTGACAGCTAAGTCTTCATAAATGATAAGGTTGGTCCTCAATGAGCGGCAGCCGTGCTATTCTGTGTTGTGTGTACCTTGCCATAGATAACATTGATGGTATGATACCAGGTGGTAGAGAATGGTTCCTGCATCCTTCCACCTGCTAGATTGTAGACATCTTGGAAGACAAAACCTTATTTTATTTGTTTATATATCCCTAAGCCTAGGATGAAGTCTGTCACGTGTCAAAGGACCTCAAGAAAAGGAAGTTGTTAAGTGAAGGAAAAAGAGCATCCTGACAAAGGGTTTCTGAAACATGATTTTGGAGAAACAATTGAAAGAGCTGTGAATGCCATGCCTGAGGGTGGGTGGGGAGGAAGCATTTCTGAGATGGGGGAGAAAAGGATTGCTCACAGAGAGGGAACATGGAACTCCAAAAATGAGAACCGGGGCCAGTGCAGGGTCATTACAGGGGACAGAACACAGCTTCCTATGGAGTAAGTGGAAGGCTTCCTCGGGAACTGGGGACGTTGATATCCCTGAGGTGCCCAAAAAGGCTGGGCAAAAACCTCAATGAGAAATCTCTACACATTCATCAGAACAGCTAAAATAAAAAAATAGTGAAAACACCAAGTACAAAGGGTGGAGAGGGTGGGAGGCCCAGACATCACTGGTGGGAGTGTAAAATAGCTCTTCTAGAAATTGATTCCATACTTTCTTATAAAACTAAACACAGAGTTACCATAAGACCAGAAATTGCACATTTATCACAGAGAAATCAAGACAGTTTCATGCAAAATCCCAGGCACAAATCATAACAGCACCTTTATTTGTAATAATTAAAAACTGGAGTTAATAGTTGTACAATAAAGACTACTTGTATTCGTTTTACTTAAACTGGGAAATCTGAATACGATTGGTATATTGTATCCACTGCCCTGATCATAGTATTACTCTAATTTTGCAAGTTGTTACCAGTTGGAGAAACTGGGCAGAGTGGACAAGAAATGTCTGTGCATTACTTCTTACAATTGCACCTGAGTCTACAGTTGTTTTAACACAAACTTCAATAGAAATGTGGCAAATAGTTAAAATTTTTCTGTAAAATCTCTAAAATAATTCATAAAATGGATAGTACAGATTTTATGCTGCGCCTTAGCATCTGAAATTCAGACTATAATTAAAACACAATGCTGAATGTTGAAAAACAAAACACAGGTCCAATGGGCAGTCATCAGGATTCTGTATAGAGACCACATGTATTATTAGAGTGGAATATGTGACCCTCCAGTGTCCTTCTATTTGAAAGACCTGTTATTTTATGATTCTGTTAATTGGGATCCATTTCTCTTACTTATCAAAGTCATCTTGGGTCGTTATTTTGTCTTCCAAAATGCTGGTCTGCTGCATTTCCATCTTGGAGTAATTTGCATCCCAAAACAACTTTAAAAAAATATTTATCATTGTTAAAGTCAGCATAGGGCATGGAATGAAATGCCATGCAGCACCCAGCGCTGATCTGTTGATCTCCATTCTCTGCCCATCAGCACTGCATGACCACCTAGGAGCTACATCACCGATCTTGAAACTTCAGCATTGGAGAGGATGTTGGTCCTCAGGGGCAGCCCCTTACCCAATACTTGCAGCATCTGAGGCATCTGAATCAAGTTTTTATAATTTACTGGTGATTATTTAATGGGGTTTATTGGAGTCCCCTTAGTTTCTGAGTCAAACAAAATAGAACATTTCATTTTGGAATAAAAAACATTTTAAACTCTCTCAACAATAGTTTCTTAACTCCTTTTCTTCTAGCATATCTACTAGAACTGGTTATGATTCCCTGCCCCACCCCCACCTTTGAAATGTGAAGGAATGAGGCTCAAAGCAGTATCTCTAGAGCTATGGAAATAATGACATGATATTACAGATTATATATTCTGGAAAGTGAGTGGGTTTGGCTTGGGGTTTTTTATTGTTATTTACCACTGGAGTCTGCCCAAGTATACCTTTTTATGCAGTCCAGACTCCCTCAGGTGCTTTGGGGCTGGTTCTTACAGTTCCTGAGGGATCTTGGATAATCCTCAGCTGCTTCTTTCTCCAGCAGGCACCTCAGGTAGGCACTTAGCCAGGTGTTCTGAAAGTGCCTTTGTGTTTCATCCTTGCCTACTTGCTGGGTGCTTTCTTCTTCCGTTTGAGCCAGTGAAGGAAGTGGACAGATGTTTTCTTAGGTGATAAAAGTGAAGGTGAGAAAGAAATTTCTTCCCCTTTAATTGCTGCTGGGGGTTACCATCATCTTAAATACAATGGGCCTCAAGAATTATCTCATTCAAGTTTCTTCCCCCAATATTTAAATTTGTATGAAGATCATACATATATTTTCAAAGTATGATATTATTGTACTTGATAAGATAAGTACAATATTTAGAAGGTGAAGAAACAGGCAGGCGTGTCTTACCCATGAGTCTAGAGCCCCTGGTTGGAATTTCCCTTCACCTAAGTGTGGACTCAAAGGCACATTTCCTAAAATTTTTAAAGGACAGAATCACCATTATATTTTTGACAAGTCTCCATGATTATTAATCATCCTTGTCTGTCAAGGGAATCTTGACATCAGAACTTAATCCATCCTTCATTCCCCCTTCTCTGGAACCTAGCCAAGGACAATTCCAGTAACTAGTTCTTGATCAAGGACACATTATACCTCTTCTAACAAAAAAAGCAGGATTTTGGGTTTCCACACAATGTATGGTTTTTGATCAATTTACAAGATAAGTTAGTCAATGAAGGATGTTTATAGTTAAATGTTTTGATCATTCAAAGAAATTGCAAAGATAAATTATACTCTAAAATAGACCTCAGCTATTAAAAAAAAAAGTGTACTGAGGCAGAAGAATCTCAAAGACTTATTAAGCAAGCAGCAAAAAATATGCATTTTTTTATTCTGTTTTGTTTTAAAGAAACCAAGCTAAACCAAACTATTTATTTGCATATCTACAGGGTGTCAATAAAGTCTGTGTGTAATTTTAAATTGTACACAAATTTTATGGATATATAAAATGCATGGAGAGCTCTATAGAAATATACCAAACAAACTGTTAGCTGAAATCTCTGGAGCGAGCAGTAATAACCAGTCTACACTAAACTTTAGTAGATTATACTTCAATCCTGTGTCTAAAAATAAAAATGAATTGATAAATTACTTGACCAATTTTAAAAAGTAATTATAGGACCAAAAAGTAGGCAACACCTCCAGAAACACCTAATAGCAGCTCATACTTCATATACCTCTGTTAAATTCATGAAGGTTCTTTTATTTACATACCTGCCAAGATAATCAGATGGATTGTCTAAAGTTTTTTTACAAATCCTAGTTCAATACCCATGGTTAAATTTTATAAAATAAATTTTATTTTTAAATTGCATTAACTTCTCCCTTTTTTTTTTTTTTTTTTTTTTGAGACGGAGCCTCAATCTATCCCCCTAGGTAGAGTGCCATGGCATCACAGCTCATAGCAACCTCCAACTCCTGGGCTCAAGTGAGTCTCCTGCCTCCGCCTCCCAAGTAGCTGGGACCACAGGCACCTGCCACAACTCCCGGCCATTTTTTGGTTGCAGCCATCATCGTTGTTTGGCGGGCCTGGGCTGGGGATTCGAACCCGCCACCTTAGGTGTACGTGGCTGGCGCCTTAGCCGATTGAGCCACAGGCGCGTTAACTTCTCAATTTGGGAATAATTTTGAATGCTATTTTAGGAGAAGTTAGTCTTTGTCCCAAATCTTTTTTTTTTTTTGGAGACAATCTCACTATGTTGCCCTCAGTTGAGTGCTGTGGCATAACAGTTCACAGCAATCTCAAACTCTAGGGCTTAAGTGATTCTCTTGCCTCAGCCTCCCAAGTAGCTGGAAGTATAGGCACCTGGCACAATGCCTGGCTATTTTTTGGTTGTAGTTGTCGTGGATGTTTGGCAGGCCCGGGCTAGGTTCAAATCTGTGAGCTCAAGTGTATATGGATGGCGCCCTAGCCACTGAGCCACCGGTGCCGAGCCTGTCCCAAATCTTGATGAAACTGAGCATGTCTCTCAACACTAATGTAAGAGTTGGTCTGTCTGCAGCTTTTCTGGCTTTTTATCAAAAGCTTCCTTGACAGTCAGCAAGAAACCTGCCCCACGAATGGTTGGCTTATTGCACTTAACACACACCCAGTGATGGATCAGCATTTGGGGATCCACAGAATTGCTGGTTATGTACATAAAATAAATTCATCATTAGACTTTAGGAAATGTTGATTGTTTTTCTTGTCTGTGAGTATACTGGGAGACATTTCTTAGTGACTCAGGGTAGTTCTGTTGTCATCTCTCTTAGGAGAGACACAGGGACAACTGGAAATTGGACTGAGTCTGTTCATTCAGTCTTTCTTACATTGCAATTCATGCAGCAATTCCTAGATGCCAGGCCCATTTTGGGCCCTGAGTAGACAAAGAAAACAGAGAAAGGACACCTAGCAATGAGTCACTTTCTCTCCAGACCTAATGTGAGCTGTCAGGGAGAGGGAAGTGCATAAGGAGAGGGTGCCGTGGGAGCCCAGAGAATAGAGGGAGGTGCATAAGGAGAGGGTGCCGTGGGAGTCCATAGAATAGTCCTGCCCATTATACTCGTAAGGCCTGGTAGGGCTGTCGGAATGTGAGACTCAATGTGGGTTTTGGGTGATAAGTAGGAAAAAGTGAGAGAGTGCATTTTAGACAGAAGAAATACAATTACACTCTAGAAACTACAACCATTTCGTGTCATCATAGGAAATGGTGAAATTGCTGGAGTTTTAGGTCAACGTTGTCAAACATTGGCAATTTCACCTGGTGCAACCTAGCAGTTCCTCGTTGACTAGAGAGAAGGGTGTGTAGGATGCAATGGCAGAAGGCGAGTGGAGAGTGGGTGGCAGGACCGGATGTGCAAGAGCTCTCTCTGCATTTTGAGCCAGACTATCTTTGCTTTGCTCGGGCAGTGGGGGCTGTCTGGTGTCTGGCTGGTAGATGTCAGTAGCTTCCTTCACCAGCCGTACCAACTCAAAATGCCTCAGCCAATTGCCAAATGTCCCCTGGAGCAGGGGTGGTAGCGGTGGTGGTGAAACTGCCTCATTTGAGAAACCCTGAGATAAAGGTTATGGACATAACCTTGAAAAGCAGGGGAAAGCATTGAAGCAGTTCAGAAAGAATATCAGACTTGCTGTGATAGAAAATGGATTAGCAGGGAATGGACCACAGACATGGGCCCACACAGAGCTATTGCCATGATGAGACAAAGTCTGATGGGAGGAAGAAGACACAGCGATGTTACGGAGAATGGAGATTACCTAGGTCTAGAGACCACGTTGTGGGAGTATGTATTGTGAGCTGTGGGGTGTGTGAAGGTGTGAAAAAGGAAGGATCCCATCATGATGCCAAAACAAAAAGGAAGCAGAGGAAGAGCTGGCGCCTGCTGGGAAGACACATGTGTGGGTTAGTGGCACATGCACATCGAAGGGGACTGTCTGTGAGGGTGGAGTGACCACAGCAGGTGTTCGTCAGGAAGACCAGAAATGCCCATGCCCATCCCCCACCCCTCCCCACCTCCTGCCTGGAGATCAGCTATGGAGTCAGTACATGGAGATCAACTATGAATGTTCATGGTTCATCTCTGATGGATTCTGTGTACTTGATGAGGATTGAAAATGACTAATTTTCCTAGAACCTTGGATATGCTTGGATGTGTGTCACGCTCTTGATCATCTCAAGTTGTGTCATGGGTTAATCCTCCTATCTGCAAAGTGCTTCCCATTTCTCTTTACTTTTTTTTTTTAAAGTCTTAAAAATAACTTCATCAGGAAAACCTTCCATGACCTCTCTCCACACCCCAAGACTAGTTTAGGTCTCCCTGTTTTATGCTTACATAGCATCTGGTATTTCTCGTAGTACTTTGGATAAACACTTACCATTCACCTTGCTGTAAGCACTGGGTTCCTCTCTGTCTTCCCTAGATGGTAAGCTCAGTGAGGGCAGGGATCTTTTTATCTTGCCCACTCCTCCATCTACACACCTGGCATGGGATCTGCCGTTTACAGGCAGTCAAATAGTAGGTTAGACCAACTGTCCCAATTCTGGTTTTTTTGGGAAGCTGTGCGAGGTGGGTGACACTATGTTCCATACCCAGAATGCAGGATCCTTCCCTCCCTTCTTATCTTCCTCCCTCCCTCCCTCTTCCTTCCCATCCCTTCTTCCCTTCCACATGGAATTTGAAGGAACCTCAAGTTCATCAAGTTCAAACTCCCATGATTCAGAGACCAAGGACTGGGAGTAAAGGAGGACAAGCCAATCAAGAGTGTGTTATTGAGGAAACCTGTGGGCAAATGGGGCTCATTCCCACCCTGGAGCTTCCAGACATGTAGGATGCTCTCAAAACTGCTGATCTAAGAACTGATGGGGAGAAGCCTGAACCCACCACTTCCTGTCTCTTGCCCCTGGGGACATTAATGTTCCTGCAGTTCTGGTTGGTCCCTGGATGCTTGCAGGGCATGTTCTCAGGGAAAGGAAAGCAAAGGACAGGTGGAAAACTTGACAAGAGGTGCTGTCAGTGGGAAGAGAGTCAAAGTCCACACAGACCTGATCTCAACAGCCAGAGCCAAAACCAGAGACAGGGAGCAGGTGAGACAGGGCCTTAGAGTACCATACCTCTGACAGACGGTCATCTGACCTGGGATCTGTCTGGGCCAAACACCCTGTCCCTAGAAGGGGTGATTAAGTGTCTTTCAGAAAGAAAAACCTATCTCCATAAGTCTTCTCTTTCTTAGGTTCATGCTAAAAGGATTGAGTAGGTAAGATGCAAGAAGGTTTCCAAAAGTCACTGCTACAAAAATGGTGGGAAACGGAGCCTTTCAGTTTTTGGCCTTTTGTTTTTGTTTTTCTTTATCTCCTTGCAATTTATTACTATAGTAAGCTGCTTGCAGCTTCTAGCATTGTATTTGGATCTTAAAGGACTTGGTCTCCACTTGCTAATCATAGCATAGCTTTATTAGTTCACCTACAGGCTTACTGTATGTGAAGTAAGGTGAAGTAAGGGAATCTTCCTTATAAACACTTTCATACAAGATGAAAAAAATTAACTTGGACATTGAAAAACAACATGTGCTTATTTGTGAAGAATTATCTCATAGTGAATACAGATACCACATATGTCTTTCATAGACATTAATGCATAGAATATATATGCATACATTTCTCTATAGCCAGCTAAATAATAAGTTAATACTATGAAGTGTCCAACAAATTAGTAAATGTTATGTCAAGTAGGCAGCCACACAATTGTTCGATTATTCACATTTCAGATGATCTCCTTTTGTGTTTTACCGATAGGACTACCTTGACATCTATAACCATTCTCCTTATAACTCTTCACTTTTCCATCTTTTAACAATGCACAAGAAATATTAAATAAATAAAAAAATGCCTCTTTGGAAGCCTTTTCATTAATGCAATGAAGGTCAGCATGATGAAGGTGTATGCAAAAAAAAGTGTCTAATTTTGTATTGTTCTATTTTTATAGTGGGAGCTATAAAAGACTATTTGTATAGTCTTATTTGTTCCATTTATTCTCTAGTTTACAAAAATTATATCTTACAGTTATCCTGTCACAAACATAATTGACTAACCTTGAGCTTGAAATGTATTCCATACCATTCTCTCAGCATGAATGGACTTGAAATCTCTTAGTCATTTTCTCAGCAATCTTGAGGGACGAGAGAGTGCTAAAGCCTGAAAGAACAGAAGTGCACAGAGGGTGAAGCTCAGGGTGGTGACTATTCTACATGGAAAACAAATAAGTCCTTTTCCCTTGACCTTGGAACGTAACTCCAACTTGACTTGTTCATGCATTCCTTCAGCAGATGTTTGCTGAACCCCCCTCTGTGCCAACCGCTGTAGCTGTTGGGAACACACAGGTGAAAGGACAGGCAGGGTTGCTGCCCTCATGGTGTCTATGAACAAGGGCCCCTGGGACAACCCCAGCATTCAAATCAATAATAGCCGAGGAGGAAGTAGAGCAGAGCAGGGACAGAGAGTGCAGGGACAGGTTCTTTTTTGACTAGAACTGCCAAGGGTGGAGTCTCTGAGGATTAGCATTGGAGCAGAAATGCAAATGATAAAGTACAAGAGGTGGAAAAGAGAAAACTCCAGACAGAGGGAGCATGATGTGTGGAAGGCCCAAGATGGAGTCTTCTCACATCATACTCCCTGTGGCTGAAGAACTCTGAGATGGGGAAACAGGATAGGACATGGGGTTGCAGAGATAGCAGAGGCAGGGTCATGGTGGCCCTCACAGCCATGGAATAGAATCCATGGAAGGGCACATGCGACTCTGTGGTCACAGACCACTCTGGCTGCTGGGTGGGCGATAGGCTGCAGGGGGCAAGAGTGGTTGTAGAAGGCTGTCACAGCTGTCTGGGCCACAACTGAGGGTGGCCTGGCTGAGCCTGAGGTGGGGGAAGGGAGAGCTGATGACAACTTTTGGAATGCATTTTGGAGGTATTGCCAATGGGCATAGATGATGGTGCCATGTGAGTAGAAGAGACAGAAGAATCAAAATTACCCCCAGGCCTGGGGCCCCCTTAACTGGAATGGGGACATTGGGGGGTGAAGTAGACTTTGGGGAAATACCAAGATTTGTACTTTGCCCATGTATTTGACATGCTCACTGGACATCAGAGTGGCCATGTTGGGTGGGCAGTCTGGAGCTCAGGGGAGGAGGCGGGGCCAGAGATAAAAATGTAGGCACTGGTTCTCTTTGCTCTTTTCATATTCTGTGGCTTCTGCTAATGCCTGGATTTCCTTCTGCTCCATGTTTGTGGGTTCCATCAAGGATTATGCTTTGGTTGAGTCTTTCTTACAAATGACATGTGCAGAAATGGCTTATGCACATGGAAACATATTGGCAGAAAGTTCTCAAGGGCTGGCAGAGCAGTCTGGTGCAGGGGAAAGAACCTTGGCTCTGGTCCGTGCTGGGCCACTCCTGCCCCAGGCATCAAGTTTTTTCTCTGGAAATGTGATTGCCCCACTGAGTCCTTTGCTCCCTGCCCAGGAGGAAGCCAAGTATACTGAGACAGTAGGACTTGCATCAGAGAAAAACGTTACTATTGGACGAAACCAAGCAAGGAGAAATTTCTCAAATCCATCTTCTTGGGAATTTGGGGGCTGAAGTTTTTAAAAGTAGTTTGGCCAACAAATGGCTATGGAATTGAGTTTGCTGGTTGGCTGGGGATGTATTCATGTGGTGGGGAAGTAGAAATTTTCTTCTTGGCTGAGACAGTTCCTGGGTAGAGGGCCACAGGACTTGTTGAGTCAGTTCCCACCCATGGCTACTGGTCTGGTTGATGTCAGTTGGTTGCCCAGAATGCAGAGTCTGGAAGATATCTCCAAGACTAGTCTTACATTTTACAGTAATGATGTTATCTATAGAAGTGATGAGGGAGGTCGCAAAACTTGTACCTATGGAGGATGCATAAGCACTGAGCAATTGTAAGTAGTAAGCAGTTATAGGAAGGCAGGTTAGGAAATAATGGCTGGTTAACTTCTAGATACGTCTGTACTTCTGTAGAAACTAGGCTTCTGCAACAGTTCTTGCCTTGTGGTCTTAAGTTATTTTAATACAGGTGGTTTTAGAATAAAGTAGTGATGATAGTATTCAACACATGGGGTGACAAGAAACTTTTGTGCAAATATATACATGGACTTGGTATAGCGTAGGTGCTTGACAAATGTTTCTAAAACCGAATTTTAACCTCCTTATCTGGAGTGTAGGCTCCCTGAGATCAGGGACTGTGCATTTATTTTTATCAAAACTGAGGCCTTTTGAAAGCTCATTTTTCATCAGAGGCAGGTACCCTGAGTTTCTTCCTTTTGTCCTTCATTAAGCTTGAATAATTGGATGTTCAGTGTGTACTGAATAAGCTAGAGAATAATCTAGTGCTTTCTTTTTTTCTTTTTGTGGTTAGCTCTGTTGCCTCCCCCCAGGGTCCAGAGGCAATAGTTAAAAATAATCAAAAAGAATCCTTGCTGTTTTATGATGAGCAAAAAATGTTTTTTGAGACAAAAATATGGCTTGATTCTCTGGAAGCCCTGGTGCTACTTCTAGGAAAGAATGAATGGGCCCAGTTAGTTTCACATATCCAGCATTTTTTTCACTGTGTCATGTACTTTTGTCCAGCATGCATTTAATTTGGAAGCATTCCCAAGACATGTAAAGTGAGTGCCAACATTTTTTTTTCCCCAGAACAAATTGGATTTGATCATGTTTATGCTGAATGCATGCAATTTAGTTATTTGTCTTCTTGTACATTCTCTCTACTCCTGCTGAGAAGACCTCTGGCACAATGACACTTATTATAGCTTTTCTCAATCAATTAACTAATAGTTATTGATCCCCTACTATGTGTGGAACCCAGTGCTAAGCATGTGAGGAATGCAAATAAGTATCACACAGTCCTGTTGCTTGCAAATTACTGATGGAGAGAAGAGTTAACCATGTCAGAAAGGAAAATGCGGGCAGAAACTTAAAATGGGAGGACGCTATCACTTCATCTCTTGCTCAACTTTCCTCCTAATTTTGTTCAGCTATTATTTGAAGACTCTCTTGTCCTGTAATCATAGATACTAGAGATTGGTAGAAAGAACATATATTTTGGAGTTTCACCTTCGTGGTTTGAATCGAAGGCTCAATGGCCTTCTCTACACTTTCCACCACCTTGTCATCTTCCTCAGCTGTGTCCATCCATGTCAGTGGGGGGACTTACCTGGTAGAATTTTGGACAACTTCAATCCTTAAAATTATGTTCTGACGGAGGGATTCAACGGTGCTCTTCAAATCTGCAACTTCTTATTTCAGTGTATCATAATCCTTGATCATTTTATCTTTAAAATCATTGAATTCCTGGGACAGCTGTTGAATGATTTGAAATTCTAGCTCCCTCTTTTCCTCCAACCTGTTGATCTTACTCCCTATCCAGATTCTGAACTCAATTTCTGACATTTCAGATATCTGTT
>CAUYQV010193188.1:0-13111 GCA_963574575.1 Galagoides demidoff | reverse complement strand
AAGACTGCAGGATACCTACATGAAGAAATGACTTTTCTTTCTTTTTTTTTTTTGAAACGGAGCCTCAAGCTATCCCCCGGGGTAGAGTGCCATGGCATCACAGCTCATAGCAACCTCCAACTCCTGGGCTCAAGCGAGTCTCCTGCCTCCGCCTCCCAAGTAGCTGGGACCACAGGCCCCCGCCACAACGCCCGGCCATTTCTTGGTTGCGGCCATCATTGTTGTTTGGTGGGCCCGGGCTGGGGATTCGAACCCACCACCTTAGGTGTACGTGGCTGGCACCTTAGCTGATTGAGCCACAGGTGCCGAGCCTCAAGTGATTCTCTTGCCTTAGCCTCTCAAGTAGCTGGGACTACAGGTGCAGGCCACAATGCCCCGCTATTTTTAGAGCTGTGGGTCTTGCTCTAGCCCAGGCTGGTCTTGAACTCATGAGCTCAGGCCATCTGCCTACTTTGGCCTCCCAAAGTGCTGGAATTACAGGCGTGAGGCACTGTGCCCTGCCCCAGCCTGGGAATTTAAAAAAAAAAATTTTTTTAATTAAATCATAACTGTGTACATTGATGCATTTATGGGGTTCAGTGTACTGATTTGATATACAGTGTGAAATGCTTACATTGAACAGATTAATACATCCACCACAATTATACTCTTTCCTTAATAGTTTTGAAATGTGCCATCGCATCATGCATCTTAGGTGAGGAAAATTCTTAATAATCATAGCTCCTATGAGCCAGCCCCTGGCGGAATTGTTTTACCTACTTTACCTCATGTATTTTTTCACAGTCTCCTCTGAGGTAAGTGTTCTTAGCCCCCACTTGAGATGATCAGACTCAGAGAGGGTAAATAACCCGCCCTGAGTCCTGCTGTTTTGAGTGGTAGAGCTGGGATTTGAACCCAGGTCTGACTGATTCGTCGATCTGGGCATTTCCCCCTCTGCTGGAATTGAGACGTCCCGCCCAGAGCAAGGCTGTAGCAGGTGGAGGCAGGCTGGCATGCCAAGCAACATCTCAGCGGCCCGGCCTGTCCTCTCTGACGCCCGTTTTGTAAGGGCTCGGAGGTGAGGCACTGGGCTGTGTCAGAGTATTGAGCCGCCCAGCCGCCTGCCCGACACACGGAGGCCCCTTGCTGTGCTCAGAGTCGCTGAGGCGCATACACATTGCACTTCTTAGCAAGTGCCAAGCCCTTCACGCAGAGCACAGCAAGACGCTGACACCCGGCTTGGCCAGGAAGGCTAAAGAGTGCTTTTTTTTCCTCTTAAAAAAGAAAATCATTTTTATTGACACCTAGGAGAGAAACATTTCATTTTTATCCATAATTAAGGTGTTTATTTTTCATTTCGAGGAACAGAGGAGAAGAAAAATTACACGGAAGGGTGCTGCCTGGACTGGGACAGGGGAAATGCAACCCAGAAAATCAGGCTTATTTCCAAACCGTCAGGTCACAAAGGTAGGGATGATCATCCCGCCGGCTAAGCCACACCTGTGTGCAGCTAACATTTATTATTATTAGTGCGTTGGGTTCTATTCTAAGCAGGCATCTTAGATCGTCTCATTCTATCTTCACAACACCATGAAACTGGCACCAGGGTTTCCCATTTTATAGACACCCATGCTGACGGACAGAGGATTTTAGTGATTTAACCAAAGCAGCACACACAACTAATAATCCGAGTCAGAATATATACCCAGGCAGTATGACTCCGGGACTTAAACTCTCAGCGTTTACCTATAAGCTCTTTATACTCTTCATCATCGTGACACAATTCCCGGGCTTGCAGTCCTTAGCAGGCAATCCTTGTGCATTTATTATTGCCAGATCTTTTAATGCAACATTCTACTTAACCTCCTAACAATAGTGCTGGATTGCTAGTGTTGTTATCTCCCATTTTGCAGATGAGAAAACTGAGGTCTAGAGAAGTTAAAGGTGTTGTCGAAAGGCAGACAGAGCACACATCTTCTGGAGCCCCAGCTTGCTTTTAAAGCCTAGCCTTTCCCTCTGTTTTTTCATGCATAGACCCCTGCTTGAAAAATGTCTTTGAGTATTAGTTACAACTGAAACAATGTAATTTTAAAAGTACATGCATTGATTCAGCCCTAATTTTAGTTTGCTGAAGGAATTTGCTGCCTCAGAATATTTACATTTATAACTTTACTTCTCTAGAAACAGTAAAATAACCTTTTGACTAGGTAATTAACAGAACCGTAAAACATTCCCACAAACACATCTGCGGAAACAAGGTGAAATGAAGAGCTGTCATTTGAGCCAACCCCATTTGAAGCTCATTTCAAAACATTTAACCAGAGGGAGATAAGGGGGAAGTGTGTGGCTGTTGGTTGCAGTATCATTTAGCTAATAGCACTGTGCTTCCAAATTAAACCTTCCAGTCAGCAACGCTGAATGTGTGTGTCTGTGCGTGTGTGAGCTTGTGAGCTCACACGTGTGTGTCTGAGCAGCTCTCTGGCTCTACGAGCAAGCGGCATTAATTATCTGGAAGCAAGTTTCCAGCTCTTTTGTTTTTTCCTGTCACCCTGGGTAGAGTGATCCTCTTGCCTCAGTTTTTCTATTTTTAATAGAGATGGGGGAGGAGGGGTTGTCTCACTCTTACTCAGGCTGGTCTCGAACTTGTGAGCTCAAGTGATCCACCTGACTCAGCCTCCCAGAATTCTAGGATGATAGGCATGGACCACCACCTCCGGCCGTTTTCAGCTCTTTCCAAAGAAGGCAGTTTGTCCTTAGATTCTAAGAACATCAGGTGGAGGAGGGGAGGGGAGAAGGCCAGATGGGTGGCGGGAGGGTGACTGGAAAGATCACCTATATGGTCTGTCTAACAAGGGTACAAGTGAACTTTTCTAGAACTAGAGTATAAATGTTTTAACACAATAACTAAGTAAATGACACAAAGTCTATGTCAACCAGTTTGATGAAAATATTTCAAACTGTATATGAAAATACTACACCGTACCCCACGTTTGCATTAATGTATACAGCTATCATTTAATTTTAAAAAAAAGTTTAGAATCAAGAGACACAGTACTTTGACAATAGCTCTCAAAATTGTGGTATCCATGTCCTTTTTGATCCAACAAGCCTACCTCTTGTCTTGGTCTTACTAATATATTCTCACACATGAGGAATAATAGAAGATCATTCTAGCAAACTTATTCATAATGGTGTGTAGCATATTGCCATGGATGTCGAAAATAAGTGAAAGGAGAACCATATAGTGTTCAGAGTATATCGCCATTTTTGTCAAAAACAATAAAAACAAAATTTGTGGCCTCCCTATGAACAAATTGCCTACATGTGAAAAAGAAGAAGTTATAAAGTGTCTGTGGTGGATGTATGGTGATCACTGGTTTTTTTCAACTGTACTGCATGCTTAAAAAAATGGCCTAATAAAATATTGGAAACTAAATTAATACATAAATACATAAAATATGCATCTGTGGGTATAAATATGTCCAGAAGTATATATAAGAAATCATCAATAGAGAGGTTGCCTCTGAGAAGAACTGGGTGGCTAGGGAGGGGAGTAGGGGGAAAACTTTTCACCATATAATCTTTTATACATTTAGAATCCTGTATCTTATAAATATATGATCTATTTATTCCAAATATATTAAATTTAAATTCCTTTAACTCCTTAGAATTTAACTAAAGTAAGTCATCTGTACAAATTCTTTACTTTTAAGTATTTTGTATTCTTTTTTTCCCAATTAGAAAAAAAAAAAAAAAAAAATATATATATATATATATATATATATATATATATATCTCAAATAGCCCTTTCAGGTTACTTTGTCCCAGATTGTCCCCAGCCCTCCTCCTGACAGCAACCTGTGCTCAGTAATTCTAGTGCCCCATTCAACATCCGCTTTTCCATCTCTGCTCCCTAAATACGATCACAGATACGCACACGCACTTCCCATACCGTACCTGGTTCAGCTTGCCTTTCTCCTCAGCGCAGGAGGCAGCTTTTCTCTGCTCTCTGTTGAATTCTGAAGCCAGCCTCATGATCGTTCCTCTGCTAGCTTTTGCCTCCATCTCATGGACATTTACAGTCTCTTCAAGAGTAACAATCTGTCCTTTCATGGATACATTTTCTTTGCACAACTCTCTGAGCTGAAGAAAAGCAATTAGAGCTATCCTGTAAAAATTAACAATTCCATGCACTTTCTCTAAAGCAACTCGCTACCCCCAATGTATTAGCAAAACAGTAAAAAATGCCTGCATGGACTCAAAGGATGACATTTTCAGAGGGAGCCTCAAAATGCTTTTGTTAGGTGTAGAGCTGGTGGTCAAATTAAAATTATTCAAAAGGCAACCACAAGGCAAGGATGCAGAGAGGTAAGCCAAAAACTTCCCGACAGAACCTGCCCCCGCAAGCCTGGGGCTGCAAAACCCTCCAGGGGAGGTGAGCTCTAGGAGTCACCAGAGGCTGGAAGGGAGGGGGTTGGATTTAGCCCACAGCCCCAGGGCCTGCTGCCTGCAGGGCGTTACCTGGCACTGGGGGAAGAGAGAAGTCGGAACTATGGTTTTGTTCAATACCCTTCTAACTAATATAAGCGAACAAAAGTTCTGAATAAAGTGCTCTAACAGTGATTGTCCTTGAGGGCTGGGACTTGCAGGACTTTTTGCTTTAGGATTGCTACTGGGAGCATTTGTGAGATTTACCAGGGGAGCCGGACACAGTGGCTCCTGTCCTTAAATCCTAGCACTCTGGGAGGGGGAGGTGGGTGGATCTACTGAGCTCAGGAGTTCAACACCAGCCTGAACAAGAGCAAGACCCCATCACTAAAAATAGCCAGGTGGGCGGTGCCTGTGGCTCAGTACGTGGTATATGCACAGACCCCATATACCAAGGGTGGCAGGTTCGAACCTGGCCCCAGCCAAACTGCAACAACAACAACAAAAAATAGTAGTGCATTGTGGCTGGTGCCTGTAGTCCCAGCTACTCAGGAGGCTGAGGCAAGAGAATGACCTAAGCCCAAGAGCTGGAGGTTGATGTGAGCTGTGATGCCAAAGCACTCTACCAAGGGTGACAAAGTGAAACTCTGTCTCTAAAAAAGCCCCACAAGACAGGGCTAACGCCAGCATCACGGCTGCCTGTGGAAGTGACCCATCTTTGAGCCTCAGTCCTCTGCCGACACAGTGCCCTGCTCCCAACGCAGCACTGCGCCCTCTCACTCAAACACTTTTCCTCCCATTCACATGATCACTTCTCACTCCTCGGCCTTGTTCCTAAGCTACCATCCCACACCTCTAACTTGCTTCCCTTTCCACCCCTGTAGCCTGATTTGCTTTTCATCACAGCCACCCTTTACTAGGTGGGATCACATGAGGTCCTTGGTAGCTTATGTCCTCCCTATCTTTAGCCCTTGATAACGAAATCTCTAGCGGAGCACAGACTCAGTCCTGACAATTCGCTGCTGTATCTCAGCATCCACAGCAGTGTCCAGCACATAGTAAGCACTCCCTAAATAGCAGTGAAATAGGTATCTGAATGTCAAGCTAATTACTAGGATGCCTCCTTTCCGACCATGGCCCCTTGGGCATGTGTGTGCACTGTGTAGGCATGGGGCTTTGAAGTTGGATCAATTTTGTTCTTGGCGGGACCCCTAGTGAGGCTGCAGGCTTGATCAAAACAGCAGACTTCAAGATTTTGCCCAATGGGAGGGTTTTGTTTGTTTTTTAAAGACAGACACCTGCTCAGGTGGTTGGGGCGCCAACACTCCAAAGTCCTACCACGTGTTATAAAGTGTAGATTCCATTATTACTCAGGGGTGCTGAGGCCGACAAATCAACAGATAATCACCATCAAAACACTCATTGTCCCCAAGAGAAAAGGACAAGCCTTGCCACACGGGGCCACATGGGGAAGCACCAGGCCACTCAGGAGGAGAGGGGTGGGAACAATGTGGGCAAGAGGCTTTTTTGTTTCTTCCCAGGGAAAAAACGGACAGGCAGAGTGAGCAGGCTTAGACTTGCTGGTTTCAATGGTTTCAGTGACTCTCAGGTGGCGGGACTGTCCCTGAGCTGTCTGGTGTCTGACTCTGGTATCTGATCAGGGTCAAAGGGATAGTGGCCCCAGGGGTAAGAGCCAACTATAGGAAGTGGCTTGAGTCTGGACTCTGGATTGGTCTGTTTGCATCTGGAAGCCCTGGTTGGTGGGGCAGTCTCTCCCGGGTCAGCAGGGCCCCAGATGTCAAAGTGTAAGCAATACAGACAATAGGCTGGACACAGTGGCTCACACCTGTCATCTTAGCACTTTGGGGGTTGAGACAGGAGGATTGCTGCCCCAGCCAAAGTTCAAGACCAGCCTGCTCAACACAGTGAGACCCCTAGATTAGCCTCTAGAGATTGTCTCTGCTGGAGGAAAGAGTGCCCTAAAAGAAGGAGCTTCTGATTTTCCTTCACTTTTCTCCATCCCTTGGCTTGAAAGATAACCCCAAACTACAGCAGGAAGTGGGCTTTTACAGCTGAGCCCGTCGTGGTCACATGCCAGCCACAGAGAGGAAGGTGAGGTGCCTCCAGCACCAGTGAGGCCATTGGGTGGACCTGAGCTAAAGGTATTGGTAAAGGGGAACACTTCCTAAAGTCAAATGAAATCACTGTGCAGCTTTCACAGAGGACACTTGAAAAGATACTAGTAGACACCCGAGAGGTGGCTTCTAAAAATGGCTACACAGAAATCTGTCAGGAAGCAAGGCTAGGAAAGGTTTGTAATTAAGCAAAGATTTCACAAGTACTCAAGTACTTTCATGTACCCTAATGAAGCACTATGGGCAAACTGAATTGCTCAGTTAATGCCATTAATTTCCAACTTAATGGTAGCCTACCATTAAAATAGGATTTTTACTACTAACATGCAGTATTAATGTAACATTTCAAAAGTGCATTAGACATAATCTTAACCCTACCCTCGATAAGTATCCCAAATGGGACACAGAGTTGTGTGTGTGTGTTTCTGTCTGTAACTAAAAGGAAAAACAACTCTCTTAAATACATCATTAAAATGAATAATTAGCTGTATATGACAACCTAAATATATCTTAGACAAAACAGTTAATCCCTTTTGGAGAATAATTATTCCAAATAATGCTAAAAAGGATCTTGGAATTGAGGCTCAGAGAGGTAATGCAGTTTGTCCCAAGTCACACACTGAATTAGTGTTACACTTGGGCAGCTGTCCCATTCTCCCTCCACCCTCCCAACCCCAACACTGCCTGTCATGCCACATGTCAGAACAAGCACCATATTTAGAGTCTTTTTAATTTGCATAAAAGCACCTTTAAAATTAAATCTTCCTCTGATGCCTTTTCCTTCTTCTTTTCTGGATCCAAGCAGTCACCAAGTTGAGATAGAAATTCCTCGTGTTTCCTGAAGTTCTGTGAGATTTGTTTCTTATTCTCCTCATTTTCCTTTGAACACTTTCTGTTAGCAAATAACAAATAAGTCAGGGTTTAACAGCATAGACCATAACATTCATCAAACCAAGCCAGAACTAAGCTCTCTGTAGGAAGTAACTAATTGTCATTTTCAACACAACAGTTTCCCAGAGCAAATTACTGTCATGTAAGTGAAGGAGAAAAGTAGAAGCCATGTCAGGCCCCTATAGTGGGCAGAAATGTAGGGAAATCTGCATGGCATGGGGCATCTAGAAAGACGAGCAGAGGCCGAGTCCCCATCCTCAACCAATTAAGATGTACGGAAGTAGAGGCAGGCATCCGGAACACACGTGGACCTTTGCCACGTGTGTGATCACAATCCACATGCACACAAATGTCTACTGAGGCTTCACAGAGAAGGAGGAGAGTGTTCTACGTTGGTTCTAGAGAACCAGGGTTTGTTTCTCTTTTCATTCACTGTCAACATTGTACAGTGACCCATAAGGGCCAAGCCTAACTATAATAGATACACCAGGAAGAAAGAAGGTTCCCTCCTCTGGGAAACAGAGACATTCAATCCCTAGCAAAAGTCACAATTAGTTTTCACACAGCCTGAGTCTTTAAGGAGTATTGGAAGAAAGAAAAGGAAGTCAGTTTATCACCTGCACTTCCGTGTTTATTGAAGCCTTACTCACAATAGCCAAGATATGGAATCCACTTAATGGATATATGGATAGGCTCGGCACCTGTGGCTCAAGTGGCTAAGGCGCCAGCCACATACACCTAAGGTGGCGGGTTCGAATCCAGCCTGGGCCCGCCAAAACAACAATGACGGCTGCAACCAAAAACAAAAAACAGCCGGGCGTTGTGGCAGGCGCCTGTGGTCCCAGCTACTTGGGAGGCTGAGGCAGGAGACTCGCTTGAGCCCAGGAGTTGGAGATTGCTGTGAGCTGTGATGCCACGCACTCTACCCAGGGGACAGCTTGAGGCTCTGTCTCAAAAAAATAAATAAATAAATAAATAAATAAAAATGGATATATGGATAAAGAAAATGCAGTATTATTCTGCCATATGAAAGAATGAAACCCTGTCATTCACAGCAGCATGAATGGAACTGGAGGACTTTAAGTGAAGTAAGTCAGGCACAGAAACAGAAATACTTCATGTGCTCACTCGCAAGTGGGAAGCTAAAAAAAATTGAGCTCATAGATGCAGAGAGTAGAATTGTGGTTATCAGAAGGGAGAGAGGGTGTGGAGGAAAGGAGAGAGAAGTTGGTTAACAGACACTAAGTTACAACCAGCAGGAGGAATCATGTCCAGTGTTAGGTATTGCTGCAGGGTGAATACACTGAACAATACTTTAGCGTATATTTTTTAAAAGCTAGAAGAGAGGATTTTGAACGTTCACAACACAAAGAAATGATAAATGCTCAAGATGATAAATGTACTAATTAGCCTGATTTGATCATTATATATTGTATACACATGTCACAATATCACTCTGTATCCCATAAATATGCACAATTATTATGTGTCAACTAAAAATGTACCAGGAAGAGTATTAGAAGAGTATTGAAAACAGGCAGTCAAGGAAAATCAGATTCATGGTGTGATATGAATGTTTTACTTCAAATCTCAGGTAGGCTTGAGGAAATAATGCTTTAAATGTTAGCGACTAAGAGATCATCAAAAAATGGACATACTCTAAAGGCAAATTAGAATCATTTTAGTAATTTAGCATCCTTTTTTTCAATATCCTAGATAATAAACCTGATTATTGCTTTTCCTTTTTATCATGTTGAGTGTTTACTGCAAATTCTTTCATTCTATTCAAGGATTAACAAAGCATGTAATTGCAGATACTCAAAAGCATATCATACGTCTATTTAGAAAAATGTGTAACAGTAAAAGACTAACATCACTGTGTCTCTGAATTATTTTTAGCATATGAAAGGTAATATTTATTCAGTCTTTTAGAACCATAGGAAGCACAGTTAATGAATGATAGGATGCTGATTGATTTATATGTATGATCTCATATATTAACCCCAAGTTTTCAATATTATTTCTTCATTCCAAAGGGCTGTAAAAACTTCCACTTCTAGTCACATTTCACTTGACCCAACAAAGTTTCAGGATCTATCCTAAGAACATAATCACATAAGATATTCATTGCAGCTTGGGGTTATAAAATTTTTTTAAATAAGACTAACCTAAGTTCCCAAAGGAAACAACAAAGGGAATTGATTGAGTAATTTACAATATTTCAAGCAATGGACTATAATGGACTATTTAAAATAATATGCTAAATGATTTTTAAAATATTTACAACATACTATTCGGTAAAAATATTACATGTCATCATTTGTACACACCTGTCTGAAAATCTCTTCAACAAAATATTAGCTATAGTTTTTCTGTAGTCATAAGGCTTTGAGGAATTTTAATTTCTTCTTAGCATTCCTCCGTATTTAAAAAATTATAAGCATATATCATTCTTTTGACTCACTTATTTAATAAACACTTATTGAGCACCTACTGTGCACCTGTCCCCATTAAAGGTGCTAGAGATACAAAAACAAACAAAACAGATGAAAATCCTTGGCCATGTGAAGCTTATGTTCTAGTTGGGAAGATAGGCAATAATGGAAATATTAATATATGTAAAATATATAGCATGTTATAAAAGGACTGGAGAAGAATAAGCAGAAATATTGGGGGGTGAAATTTTAGACATGTACTTACAGAAGACCCCACTGAGAAGACACCTTCTGAGTAAAGACCTAAATGAATGAAGCAGGGTCAGCCATGCAGCATCGGGGGAATTGCCTTGCAAGCAAAGGGATGACTTTGCAGAGGTCCTGAGGTACCATCACTTCTGTGGGCCAAAAGCAGCAAATGCAGGTGGGAATGAGCCTTCCAGTCATGGAAAACACTGTCTTTACCCTTAGAAGAGAAGTCGCTGAATGCTCTGAGCCAAGGATTGCCGTAATCTGATCTGTGTTTTATTAACAGGATCACTCTGGTTACGGGGAGTGCCATCAGAAGCAGGAAAGCCACTGCAGCAAAGGGAGTGTCTGTGTCCCCAGGGGGTTCATCTGTTTAAGCCTTAATCCCCAGTATAATGGTATTTGGAAGTGGAAGTGGGGCCTTTGGCAGGCAATTAGGCTCCACCCTCATGAGTAGGATGAGTGCCCCTATAAAAAGAGATGCAAGAGAGATGATTGCTCTCTGCACTGTGTGAGAACACAGCAAGGGGGCATCCGTCTGCAAACCAGAAAGGCCTCCAGCAGGAATTGCACAGGTCAGCACCTTGATCTTGGACTTTCCAGCCTCCACAACCATGAGGAATAGCTTTCTGCTTTAGAAACCACACAGTTTATGGTATTTTTACTATAGTAACTCAAATCGACTCAGACAGAAATTGGTAGCAGGAGTGGGTGCTGCTGTAATGAATACCTATTGCAATAATCCAGGTGAGAGATGATAGTGGCTGGGGCCAAGAGAGTGGTGACGAAGGTGAACAAAATTTAAATTCATTTTGAGGATAGGTATGATGGGATTTGCTGAAGAAAAAGGCACTGAGTGTGAGGGAGAAAGAGAACACAGGATGATACCCAGAATTTTGACCTAATGAACTAAAAGAATGGAATTATCATGGCATAAGATGAAGATTGTGGAAACACCAGGAGCTCAGTTCGAGACACATTAAATTTGAGATGGCTGCTGAACATCCATGTGGAAATGTCTAGCAAGTAGTAAGATGTGTGAGTCTTGGGTTCCGGGAGGAGATTGAGGCTAGATATCAAAATGTGGGAGTCAGCAGCAGTTAGCCGTGAGATCACCAAGAGAGTGGATTTAGATAAAAATGAGCAGAGGGTCAAAGACTGAGCTCGGAAGCACGCCCAGATTTCAAAGATGAGGAGGCCAGGAGGAACAGCCAAGCAGACGGCTAGGAAAGTAAGATAAAAACTGGGTGTGTAGGATGCCTGCGGAAGCCCAGGGAAGAAGGTGGTTCAAGTAGAAAGATCTGCAGTGACTGATACTGCTGATTGGTTACATAAGAAAAGACGGACCCTTCAACTTGCACTGCGCACTCACCGGCGACCTTGACAAGTGGTTTCCAGTGAAGCATATTCAAGAGAGAGGGGAGACACATTGGAGACCACAAGTCCAGGCAAATATTTAAGGGGTTAAGGAGAGGAACAGAACAGTAGCAAATAATATTATTTTTTAAGAAGAGTTAAAATAAAGCATTTTATCAATAAAGATATTTAAATCATAGGTAGAATGTTTTTAAAGTATTTCAGCAACAACTTGTTCCTCATTTTTTTTTTCATTCATCACCTCTTGTCAGAAACTGGCACGAAGACCTACAGAGAGGTGCCCAGGGTGGCTGGGAGTCGTCTGGTGCCTGGGATAGTCGTGTAACCAGCTACTGAATAAAAGCTTCCCGCTGTGCACTACCACACCACCTCCAGGTAAATCCTCTACTTAGAATCATTTTCTGAATTGTGTATATAAGCATTTGTAGTCCTAATGGATAGAACATAAAAATGCTTAGGACAATGCTGTGTTTGTTGGCATTCTTAGTGACATTTAGAAATAAGCCTGGGAGGCTCGGTGCCTGTGGCTCAATCAGCTAAGGCGCCAGCCACATACACCTAAGGTGGCGGGTTCGAATCCCCAGCCCGGGCCCGCCAAACAACAATGATGGCTGCAAACAAAAAATGGCCGGGCATTGTGGCGGGCACCTGTGGTCCCAGCTACTTGGGAGGCGGAGGCAGGAGACTCGCCTGAGCCCAGGAGTTGGAGGTTGCTGTGAGCTGGGATGCCATGGCACTCTACCCAGGGGGATAGTTGGAGGCTCTGTCTCAAAGAAAAAAAAAAAGAAAGAAAGAAATAAGCCGGGGAAAAAAGTTTTTTAAGACTCCAAAAAATATTTGAGGTCAAAAAATGACATTTTTTCCCGAATCGAGTTTCAGGACCAACTAACACAAAATGCCAATACATTTAACGAAGTATCCTGCTATCAAAAGCACGTATCATGATGCTAGCCACACTGAGAAATACGCCGCAGCTCCCTTACTGTAATTTTTCGTCTAGTTCCATGATTTTCTTCTTTAATTCCTGGTTGTCCTTGATTGCAGACTGAGCTGCGATTTCTGTTCTGATTTTAGAATTGGAAAGTGCCGCTGATTCTTCTTCTAACTCCTGAACTCTGTCTCTCAAGGAGGTGAGGAGAGATGATTTTCTGGCGCTGTTTTCTTTGTAGCTTTCCATTTCAGCCTTCAGCTCCTGACAGGAGGCTTCTTTAGAGAGCATCTTGGATCGGAGGTCTCGAAGCTACCATGGGAAGAAAAGTTTAAAAAAGGGGTGGGGGGGAAGAACTTAGCAATATAAGTTTGAAGTATCTCTAAGAAAGCCAAAACTACAATTTAAAATGTCCTGCTTTTATTCATGACTTAATCCGACTTTTTTTCTTTTAAATATTTGTATCTGGCTCGGCGCTTGTGGCTCAATCGGCTAAGGCGCCAGCCACATACACCTAAGGTGGCGGCTTCGAATCCCCAGCCTGGGCCCGCCAAAACAACAATGATGGCTGCAACCAAAAAATGGCCGGGCATTGTGGCGGGCGCCTGTGGTCCCAGCTACTTGGGAGGCGGAGGCAGGAGACTCGCTTGAGCCCAGGAGTTGGAGGTTGCTATGAGCTGTGATGCCAT
>CAUYQV010193179.1:0-35664 GCA_963574575.1 Galagoides demidoff | reverse complement strand
TTGTATGTGTATACATACGAGTACACACACACACACACTTTATCTCTAGTTGCCTGAGGGAAGAAAAGTGCCAAGAAATTACAAAATAATCAAAAGTGGCACCATACTTGCTCTAGTCAGACGCAGCTTAGGGGATGGTGTGGGGGACAGTGTGAAGGGAGTTTACATCATGCAAAAAGAATAACGTATGAAAATAGAGAATATATGTAAGAATCAACCTTTTTTTTTTAATTAAATGATAGCTGTGTACATTAATGCAATCGTGGGGTATAGTGTGGTGTTTTCATATACAATTTGAAATATTTTCATCAAACTGGTTAACTTAACCTTCATGTCATTTTCTTAGTTATTGTGTTAAGACGCTTATATTCTACTTTTAGAAAGATTCACTTGTACCCTTGTAAGATAAACCATAGAGGTGATCCCTTGAATCACCCTCCCTCCACCAAGAATCAACCTTTGCTGAGAGTCTTCCTGACTCTGACTGTATTTGTATAAATAATAAACGGCAGGGCTTCATGGCCATGTTGACTTGCTTGAGCTATTAGTACTGAAGATAAAACAGATGCTCAGTCCCTGGAACACTCTGAACGACACAAAGCAGCACAGCAGTTGCTTTGGACTGCTTGTCGTACCTTCCCAGCACTTGGAAGGTTGGGCCCACTCGGAGAGAAGGGAAGGAAAGAACAACAGTGTTGAGTGTAGGAAAGACTGGTGAGACTGGAACAGTCTAGAAGGTGCTAAGACACATGAGCCCTATACCATGGAGGAGAATTTGGATTAACAGGAAAAAGAAAGATATGCACAGATGAACAACACAATCATACTCATTCTTTCCTCCCTCCTTAATAGAAAGAACCCTGATTTTATTCTAGGCACCTACATACCCACCTAAAAATATAATTCCCCAGCTCTTCTGCAGTAAGGAGTGGTCAATGAATAGAAGCAAGTTATTAACTTTCCATTGTATTTCCTGCAAATATTTCTAATGAGCTAAATTTAAAGGAACTAGACCTTTAAATCTAATGATTACAGGTTTATATTTAATGTTTTACACAATTCATACAAAGATTTGTAGTTAGATAACTTAACACAGTTAATACAAAGACATGCAGTTAGAAGATAATCTGTCACCTTAGTCACTAAAATAATCTTATTTAAAAACCACACCTCAAGAGTGAAATGCTACAAAGTAATCTAGTATCCTGGAGGATGTAAAGTTTTGATTTCACAACTAAAATCTGATTACCTGAGCACAGTGCCATTATCTGCAAGTTTAATGAAGTTCCCATCTTCTAGATCCAGTGCTAAACCCTTGCAACTGAAATAGAAAAGTGTGATTGTCCATCAGTTCCTATCAACAGCCAACCTAAGAAGAAACAATCTGAAGTTTTTAAAAGTCACAATGCTAAAAAATGATTCCCCCACGCAGCTGAATGATGTATTAACTACACAAATCAGAATACCCAAGAACTGTAAAAGTAAATATCCACCACACAGCCGGTAAACAGGTATGTGGGCAAACAAGGGGTAGCATGTTTAGCTTGTGAAATCTTGAGGCCTTCAAAAAGAAGAATCTCAAAGGAAAAAAAAAAAAAGCAAAACATCAGCCTGTGCCTCTTTTAAAATGTGCAAATGATTGCCATTAAATAAGACACACCCACAGGTACACACTTATATTCTACAAGGGCTTAGCCAGAGTCTTTTCTATATTCTTTAGATTTCTGCCTCAATGTAGGTCAGGTTAGGAGAACTTGCCCTGTGGGCAAAGCATATTAAAGCATATTATTGAAAACCACTAAAATAAAGTCAAATGCCAAGTTGTAGATTCTTCACTAGAAAAGACTTGTGGGATTTGGGGAGAAGAGTACAGATTTATTACTAAGAATAACTAAAGCAAAGAGGTTTAATGGCCACTAAATACCAAGGGAATTTACAACAATGACCGGGTACTTTAGAAGCATCATTTACTTTTGTACACCATATTATTTCCAGAGTTAGTGTCATATAGCAAAATGGTTCTGTTTCTTTCATTTATAACAGGGAAACATCAAAAAAGACTAAATATTGGAATACCAGATGAACAGTATGCATGTATTTTCATATATTTTAGGATTACAATCGAATGGCTTAGGATTTTTGTTCTTTAAATGAAGAAGACAGATAAAGGAAGCTTTAGGATATTGAAATCCTAAACCAAGCAGGGAGTATACATATGGGACTTAGGCAAGAACGTCTATCCAAATTACAGAAAACTTCATGTCCTGATTCAGACACTTACACAGAACACCCATGAAGATTCCACCTTTTCTCTTATAGTTCTTAATTTGAAGGGTAATACTTTTTTTCTTAAAGATGTAAATTTTAGAGATAGTTCTTAATCCCTGAAACTCCTAATCATGACAAGATTAAGTCATATAAAAATATCCAAGTTAGTCACGTACGTTCATAGCTTATTTTTACATTTAATTAAGCACATGCAAACTTGTGTAAAGCAGCAAAGACTTTCAATCCATTAAACACAAAACTCGTAGTACTGAAGATCTCTTGTCCTTTGATTCAATTTCACATTTCATGTTCTACCTTCGCGGGAGAGGGAAGCATTAAAATGTTATCAGAAAGTAACATAGGGAACGTGTAGACCTTAAAAAAAAAATAAAAGAACTTACCAGAAGTCCCAATCCTCTGGGGTCACATTGAGCAATTCCTTATCATACCCTCTCTCCTTAACTAGGAACTGAGCAAAGCTATTATAAATGAGCTGAAAATAAGGGGAAGGAAAAAAAAAGATTAAAAATAAAACTCACTGTTCGTTCTCAATTTCACAGACCTGAAAACCTAATGGAATCCCTGGATAGGGAAAGCAGGAGGGAAATGTACATAGTTGATCTGTTTAACCCCCCTTCGCAAAGAAACTTTACCCCTGCAAGCCCCAGGCAGTTGTCCTATCCACACGACAAACCAAGGACAATTACTGATCCTTCTCCCAAATTCTAATGTGCTGGAGATCATAACTCAAGACTTGACAAAGCTTTGTAAACTTATTTAATGTATCACTAAAACAATTAACATGTTCCGCATTCTACCATTATATCCATCCTTGGTCCATCCTTGCTAGAAAAGGCCCCACCTCCAGGGGGCCTCAAGGTGAAATATGTGTGGGGACCAGGCAGGTGATATAGAGGAGGAAATCCTGAAGCCTCTACAGGTATCTCTTATTTCTCCACCAAAACATCTCAGGAAAAAGAACAAAGGAAGCCTTTGGACGCAAGTACAATAAACAAGAGATGCTTTGCTGAGTGTTGACAGATTTACCGATTTCTCAACAATAAACATTCTAGGTTTTTAAGTGAAATATATATATATACTTTAAGAGGTGGCTAAATTTTAAAAGAACTGAACTATGCAGACCAAAAAAAGAAAAAGCAGAGAAAAGGTAGATGAATGTCCACATCAGCCTACTTTCCTCTACTTCAGGAGAGTGTTCTTAGGGGGCTGCTATCACATACGCTTGAATCTGAGGCAGAGCAGTGGTCCCAAAAGGACACACTGAACAATCCGACTCCTCTTCTGTAGATATTAGTCCACGACAGTTGTGATAATGCAGCATGCTAACAGGGAGAAGAGGGCATCCGAGATGGGGGAAAGTATCTCTGGGAGGTGGGGCTGACCCTGATATCTAGATGTAGCAGTTAGCTGAGTGATCCACATGTCCAGAAACTGAGAGGCCTGCACACAGCTGGAGTTAGGGGATTGGAGTCTGAATGTTAGGAGATGAGCGTGGAGAACCAAAGGCTCCTTGTCAAACAGAGCTATGCTCTGTCATAAAGCTAATTAAAATCACTACATATGTACTCCCATCCGATGCAACATGACCCTAATCCAGGGCCAACTGTTAAGACCCACATTATGACAACACTATATATTAACAGTTTTCAACCCTCCTGGTGATTCAGGACCACAGGTGACACATCTTAAAACTATGGAAAGACTGCAAACCTATAGGGCAGTGATTTTCAACTGGTGTACCTGGAAAATTTGTAAGGATCATCAATTATTTTCAAAAGAAGTTCAAAGCACAGTAAGTATATTCTTTTTTTACTCTTTTTTTTTTAATCAACATAATTTAAGTGTACCGTGGAAGTTTAACTATAGGTTCAAGTGTGCTGTGAGCTAGAAAAACACTGCTCTAGGCCCTAGGAGAGTCTGACGAGTCAACAGGAAATGTTAATACCTTGTGGTGAGTGCTACGAGAAATTAGCCTTATGGAAAACTGGAGGGGGGATTGGAATGAAGGGGCAAACTTCAGGAGGCCCAGAAGGTTTGGTATCTAAGATGAGAACTGAGGGGGTGAAGGTACTGTGTGGAAGGAAGGAGACCCTCCAGGAAGGAGACAAGGTCCAAGAAATACTCCTCATCCCAGGGACTAGGGCGGTGCCTGTGGCTCAAAGGAGTAGGGCGCCAGCCCCATATAGCGGAGGTGATGGGTTTGAACCTGACCCCCACCAAAAACTTAAAAAAAAAATACTCTTCATCCGAGGGACCAGAGCCTAAGTCTTCGGACTGCCTGATGGCCTTTGTGGTGTTCATCTCGGAATCTCCAGCTCTAGGATAGTACTCAGCACACCATGGGACTTAAAAGATTTTTACACCAAACAGATCCAAAACTCACCAGGTTACTGTTTCCAACTTTGAAACACTGCTCATATTCCAGGCTTATAATAAAAAAATCCTTGTCTCTGCAGATCTTACATTCTGAAGTGTTATGCTCACATATGGACAAAATTGGCTCTAACACGACAGTGGTTTAACAATAATCCTCCACAGGAAGGTGACTAGAAACGAGGTGCAGAAAACTGTCAACTAGGAAGGGATCTCAAAGGCACAGAGGGAAGGAAAATCTGAATCAGAGACCTCTGGAAAATTCTGCCCAAAGGATCAAGAAGTAAAGAAAAGCCTTCTTACTTTTAAATATGACTAAGGAAAAGAGACCCGTATGGTAGAAAAGCAGAAAAGTATAACAGCAGGAAAAGTACACTTTTTTTTTTTTAATCATCTGTACATACAAACCACACAAGTAATTTAGGGGCCACTCCTTTTTGACTAGGGCACTGACATCCCTAAGAAGCAGCAGCCCTGGCTGATTCTGCACCATCACCTAAGACTTCTGCCCATAAACTGTGAGATTTTAAGATGGTTTGAGTGGTACCTATAAAACCAAACACTTGTATTAGCCAGGTACTATCTAAGCATTATCCATCTATTGCCCATTTAATCTTTTTAGCAATCTTTTGAGGTAAATACAATTATTGGCCCCATTTTATAGATGTGTAAACTGAGAAGAAACACAGGTTAGGGAGCTGGCCTGGTATCACAGAGCTAGTGATGGTAGGGCTGGTATCCTAAGGTGGGCAGTCTGGCTGAGAAGTCCCTGCTTTGACTGCTGTGCTCACAACCAGTCTTTTTTTCTAGATGGATGCTTAGATCTTGACTAAAAGAAAAAATAATAATTCTGTTAATTTTTCACAATTACTTTCCTTGTGAAACGAAGGAATGGGGAAAAGGAAGACAATGAATTTGAGGGTACAGGTCTGGCATCATGTTTTCCCAAACCTCAAAGCACAGTGAGGACCCAAACTTCGCAGGCTGTTAATGGGATAAGAACTTATTCAAAGTGCATGGTGCACGTAGTAGGTGCACAATAAAGGTTTGTTTTCTTCTCTTGGTAAAAAGTAAAATTAGGGCTAAGATTCTAATGACTTTTCAACTAGTGTTCCTTCTAATACACTACACAATCTGTTCCTGACTGGCGGCTACTTGGTAAATGGAAAAACACGGCCATGGAAAGTCCAAGCCCCAAAGCAGGTGGCTGTTTCCCACTCTCAACTAGTGCCCAGAACGTCGAAGCAGAGAAGTTCCAAGGCCGGGGACGAACAAGGACACCCCCAGGACCCCCGGCCCCGCCCCTCCTCTGCACTGGAAACCGTTTCTCTAGTCCGATTTGGCACAAGCTGCCCTTCCTCCGTCTCTTTTCTTCCCCCGCTCAACCTCAGCTAAGGACTGGGCTCCATAACGCGGTCCCCGCGCACCGGGAGGAGCGGGGGATGCACACTTCCGCCCGCCCCGCTGGGGGAGGCCCAGGTCCCCGGAAGGGCCGGGCGACCGCCAGTCCCCGGAGGCCCTCACCGCCGCCCCAGCCCCGAGGAAACTCGAGCCCCGGCCGCCATGGAGGCAGCGCGCCGCGCGCCCGGGCAGCCCGCGCCACTCACCGGGGCGCTCTCGGGCAGGTTGTAGCGACACAGAGTGTGGTCCAGGTCGAAGCCGACCACGTCGCAGGCGGCCAGGGAGAAGTGCTGAGCCATGGCTGCTCGGAGACTACCGGATAGCGCCTCAGCCGGGAAGGGTGCGACGAGCGCGCGCGGGCCGGACGCGGCGGGACGGGACCCGTCTGGACGCCGTGGGACGGGGTGGGGCGGGGCTGCGGGCGCCCGGGGCCGGGCCGGCGGCCTGTCGCGCTTGCAGCGCCCTCTAGCGCCGCCCCTGGACATTCTTCGCAGCCGCCCGCGTCCCGGGTGTTCCGAGGCGCGGCAGCCTCACGCCCGGACGCCCGCACCGGCTGCTCTTTCCCCTAGCCCGGAACTCCCCAAGGCGGGGAGTCGTGCCCCCGCTGCGCGCCTGGGGTCTCTTAGCAGGTAGCTTTTGCCAAGGTTTCCAACCAAATTGACTGCACTCAGAGCGCCTCGGAAACCAGGCGATCATGAAGTTAGACCTGCCCTTTACCCTTGTGCGCAGAACAGTGTGAGATTATGTTCTTCTGCTGGTAACCCTCGACCCAGTTAGCCTACGGTTTGATAAATCTCGCCCACATGATCTCAGACAGTGGGTTAAATATAAAATTTCTGTTTCCAGTTTCTTAAGTAGTAAAATGGAAAAGAAACCTATCATCATTCCATTCTCTGGAGTGCGTTAGAAAATAAAATTATTAGGCATACAGACCGAAGGACCATTTTGCAAAATGACACTAAAGAAACCAGTATTGTTTATTTGATGATCCTATTTTTTTATGTATTGAATTTTTTTTAATGAAGACATTAGAAACTTCGTAGAGATTATATAAAGAGCATACTGCTGAAGAAAGAATGTTTACAAACAGGTTTAAAGTTTATGGAATACAAAATGAGGCCTGGGCGGCGGTTCACACCTGTAATCCTAGCACTCTAGGAGGGGAGGCAGGACGAGCACCTGAGCAGAGACCAGCCTCCCACCCCTTCTAATAAAAATAGAAAAATGAGCAGGTCCTGCCCGTTGCCTGTAATCCCAGCTACTCTGGAGGCTGAAGCAGGAGGATGGCTTAAGCCCAGGAATTTGAGATTGCAGTGAGCTATGAAGAGAAAGACTACTGCACACTCTCTGGGGCAAAAAAGCAAGTGACAGCTTGCTCAGTTCTCTCAAGGATTATGTGCAACTAGTGTCATTTTAGATACAGAGGAGAAAAGTTAATCCATCACGTTCAATAGATGCTTTTAGAGATTCACTTCTCTCCATGATTCCCGGATGTGGAGGACTAATACTTTCAGATCTTTGCAATACACCTCCTCATCTAAAAAGGAAAATACAAATCTATTATCTTTATATTGCTTCTGTCTTAAACTTAAGGAACATTTTATCTAATGGAAAAAATCGATAGACATGACATAATGAAACTATAATTGAGAATTACATTTAACCCTTACAAAAACTAATCCCTATGTGTCAAATAGACCAATTGGGTGACTAATGAAGAGCAATAAATAGTTGAATAGGGTAGGATACACTTACACTTAGTGGACCCATTTAAATACATGGATGACTTGTTCCAGAATAGCTATTAAAAGTCCCAAACAAATCTCTCTGGAATAGGAGCAGGAAAGAATCCTCAGGAAGACTGAGCTTCTGTTCAGTGTTAACAGCCCAACAATCACATCTTTAACGTCTGTGAACCAAAAGAGAAAAAGCTGGATTGTCCCGTTGGCTGGGAGACACTGGCTCTTTGCTCCCTGTAATAGAGAGCTACCAAAATCAAACTCCCAGGTGGTCTACACAGTGAAGGCCACTTGACTCCTCAGAGGATATCTTGTTTTATAGTGGGAATAAGCACTTCCCTTAGTAATGTAAATGTCCTAGTACATTCATTGCCAGAGGGAAGACTGTAAAACTATTGCTTTTTATGACTCAGCAAAAAGTCCTCTCAGACAACCTCTTGAGTGTGCAGAACTGAAGATGGGGAGTTCACTGGGGATGAGGGAAGAGAAGGAACCTGGGGCACTTTTAACCAAAGAGGAGAAGACCCTATGGAGCTGGCCCTTAGGCAGGTGTATTAACAATCATATCTGCTTGCTGAATAATAACTTATATTTTTTATTAATACCTTCCTCATGCCTACCCAAAGAACCCCTGGGCCAGAAAGTCCACATGATTAACACTTTGTGGCAGAATTTTACAAGTTACTCAGTCTCTTCACCTGGAGGTTTGTATTTGTTTTTGTTTTGTTTTTTGCAGTTTTTTGATCAGGGCCAGGCTTGAACCCACCACCCCTGGTATATGGGGCCGCCCTGGAGGTTTGTATTTGTCTTTGAACCCCACTCACCTTTCCTACCTACCACCTCAAACCATAGCCTAACTCCACTAAGAACACAGGGTGAGTCCCTTCTCTTCCCGCATTCCCCACATGAGGACCCTGAGTTTAAATACAAACATTCCCTTTATTTATTTATTTAATTGATTTGTTTTTGAGACAGAGTCTCACTTTTTTACCCTTGGTACAGTGCCGTGTTGTCTCATAGCTCACAGCAACCTCAAACTCTTGGGCTCAAGCTATTCTCTTGTCTCAGCCTCCCCAGTAGTAGCTGGGAATACAAGTGCCTGGCAGGCTATTTTTTTGGAGCCAGGGCCTCGCTCTTGCTCAGGCTGGTCTCAAACCTGTGAGCTTAGGCAATCCACTCCTTTCAGCTTCCCAGTGTGCTAGGATTACAGGCGTGAGCCACCACACCCAGCCTCAAACATTCACTTCAGTTGTTTCATGAAGCTTACATTCAAATACAGATACTTCATTTTCCCTGCACATTAAACTTGCATCAAACTTACCGATAAAATACCACACCTCTTCTACTGTTACCTGAAAGTTCAATCTTCTACTTAGCTACCAATTATTTTGTTTTCCTTTGTGCGACATGCTAAATGAAAGGTATAAGTAGGGGTACCCAAAGACGAAGCTGCAGCAGAGATGTTCAGGCCAGGTTTATTGAAATGAAAGGGTGACCCAGCCTGGGCAGTGCAAAGGTGACATCTGTGCCCAAGGTCAGAGACCCCTTTTATATGGGGCTTTAAGGGGTGGGCAAATTCCACTACTTACCCTGAAAGTTAGAGTCTTTGGGCCCAAACTTCTCTTTGTGTTTTTGTCCTAGGAGGAGAGGGGAAGGAGGAGGAATCAGTGTCATGAACTGAATTGTGTCCCCAGCCAATGCATATATTTAAGTCCCAACTCTTAATGTGACTATTTGGAGATAGGGCCTTTAAGGACATGGTTAAGGTTGAATAAGGTCATAGGAACACCAATAGAATTAATAATCTTAGAAAAGAAAGAGATAGCAGAATTTGTAAGCACAGGAAAAAGACCCTATGAGGAGCCACAAGAAGGTGGCTGTCTGCAAGCCAAGGAGAGAGAAACCAACCCTGACAGTACCTTGATCTTGGACTTCTTGCCTTCAGAAATGTGAAAAGATAATTTTTTGTTGTTTAAGACACCCAGTGTTTAGTATTCTGTTAAAGCAACCTGAGCAGCCTAAGATAGTCAATAATAAAAGCTGATAATAATATTCTGTTAAATGTAGCAAGCAAATAGTATTTGCCATTTAAGAGATCCCATAAGGATCTTTGACTTATGTGTTGCATTTTAAATTTGCATACTTTGCTTATATGTAATATTAATACCATGTTGTGAAGTTTAGTTTTTTTATTTTTAGTATTCCATGTACTCTTCTTATAACTAGGGAGTTACATAATGATTTAGAAATACAGATAAGAAGTTATATTGCTGATTTTCGAGAATTAAATTTCATCATGTCAACTGACCTGTCTTTTAATAAAGGTAATACTATAATTTAGAAACTTTTACCATAGGCGTGACTTTTACTTAATTTGTTATTAAAACTTTGTGATCCAATAACTTAAGGTTTAGACTCCATCATAACTCACTAAATAATCTTTTGGGCAATAATAGTGTATTTTAACATCTACATAGCAAATATTATTTGCTTGACTGTTAATTTGGGATAGGAGGAGAAGGACTTGTTTATTTTTTCATTAGTTTAAGATGTGCTTTCCTAAATACTCCAAATTAAATATTATAATGTTCAGCTTTTTATGTACCCTAAACTAATCTTCAGGCTTTCGCTGGCCCATATCATTCATTTAAGAGGCAACAAGAAAGTTTATTTAAAAATTTGAAAACAATGAGGAAAAATACAGATGCCTAAAAATTAATCTTTATGGCGTTGAAATACATATGCATAGCCATTTAGATAAACAGCAGCAGCAGCCGATGTGTAATACTGCGCTGAGGACTGTAGATGGCAGTAGTTCTGCATTAGGAAAATGTTTCAAATTTTTAAATCAAATCTTTAAATATCTTAATAAAAAATACTCCCTTTTCTACTCTTCATTTCTATTTTTGCCACAAGAAGAGAACTCTACTTAGAAATGTCACTGTGTTTTTTGCATGTGTATTTATTTTTGATGATGGAGAGGGAACGATATGAGGAGACAAAGTGTGTCGGTAGAAAACTTCTTAGAAAGGTTGTGTCTGGATAAAGAACCAGTATTTAAAATATGAAATGAGTTCCTCTTGGATAGAGAGCTAAAATATTAAATGGCAGAGTTGTTATTCAAAAGATCTCAAATGATGGAGCAATGCACAGTTGAAATTTAGTGAGAATAGATATTAAGTTTTGCTTTAAGGTTCAAATAACCAACTTTTTGGAAAAGTTTCTGTAATTTTTTTTCTTTTCTTTCAGAAAACCCAAAACTTGAAAATCAGATTTGCGTTGGTATTTGTTACAGGCTGAATATGTCCACCCAAAATTCATATGTTAAAGGCTTGATCCTCAGTACCTTAGAATGTGACTGTGTTTAGAGACAGATCCTTTGCTTAATTTAATTTACTTATTTATTTAGTTTGTTTTTGAGACAGAGTCTCGCTCTGTGCCCTGGATACAGTGCCGTGGTGTCATAGCTCACGCAGGGGTCCTCAAACTTTTTAAACAGGGAGCCAGTTCACTGTCCCTCAGACCGCTGGAGGGCCGAACTGCGGCCCTGGGAGGAGTCAGCTGCTAAGCAGGATAGGCAGCTAAGGCAAAAACACCTGGTGGGCCAGATAAATGTCCTCGGAGGGCCACATGTGGCCTGCAGGCCATAGTTTGAGGAGGCCTGGCTCATAGAAACCCCAAACTCCTGGGCTCCAAGGATCCTCTTGCCTCAGCCTCCCGAGTAGCTGGGACTACAGATGCCTACCACTATGCCAGCTAGTTTTTCTATTTTTGATGGAAATGGGGTGTCACCCTTGCTCAGGCTGGTCTTAAACTCCTGAGCTCCAGGAATCTAACTGCCTCAGCCTTCGAGAGTGCTATGATTACAGCCATTAGCTACCACACCTGCCTCTTCTAACATAGGAATTTAATGTTATAATTTGACCCCTAAGTGTTGCTATAATATCTTGACAGACCTCAAATTTTTGTATATTGGGCTTTTCCTCCTTTAAGTTCACAGTTTTCTAATTTCCCATTTGATTTCTTCTTTACCTTATGAATTATTTAGATAAAAGTGTTATTTAATTTCTAAATATTTGAGAATTTTCCAGTTAACTTTCTGTTGTTGAATTTTAATGTAATTCTTTTGTAATCAGAGAATGTACATTATATGATTAAATCCTTTTAAATTTATTGAGACTTGCTTTATTGCCAGAATGTTGTCTGCCTTGGTATATGTTCTGTGTGCACATGAAAAATGAATGAGTTTTCTGCTCTTGTTGGGTGTTCTACAAATGTCAGTGAGATCCAATTCAGTTGATAATATTATTCAAATCTTACTAATTCCTACTGACTTTATGTCTCCTTTATTATATATTATGAGGGGAGGTGTTGAAATCTCTGACTGTAATTGTAGACTTGTCTAGATCTCGTAATTTTATTAGTTTCATGTATTTTGAAGCTTTGTTATGAGGCAGAAAACATCTAGGTAGTTGTGTACTTTTGATGAATTAATAACTCCCTTTTACGAAATACATTGATAATATTCTTTGCTCTGAACTATGCTTTGTCTGATATTAATATAGTCATTCTTAACTTTATTTGAACTAGTGCTAGACTAGTGCACTTTCCTTATGCTTTTATACAGAACCTCTTTGTCTCTTTATATTTAAAACATATTTCTTAAAGATAGCATATAGTTGGGTCTGGCTTTTATATCACCTTTTATAGCTTTGATCATTTACATTTAAATGGCTTAGATCATATGTATTTAATGTAATTACTGACATGGTTAAAATTAAGTCTGTGACCTTGCTCTTTTCTATTTGTCTGGTTTGCTCTTTGTCTTTTTTCCTTCATTCCCCCTTAATTCTTTGGCCTTTAGATTAACATAAAAAAAATGTTTTTATTATTTCATTTTATCTCCTTTTTTTTCATTTTATGTCTGTTGTTGGCATATTACCTATAATGTTTTATTTCCTTATGTTTGTTGTTGCTATAGTATTCATAGTATACATCTTTAATTTATCATATCCTACCTTCAAGTGACACTACACCATTTCTTGTGTAGTATAAAAACCTTACAAAAGCAAACTTCCATTTGTCCCTCCCAGACCTTATGTTGTTCTAGTCTTACATTTATTTTATAAACCTTGTATTTTATTGTTTAAACTAATTTTTAAGGAGATTTAAACAATAAGAAAAAATCATACTTTTCTATGTATTTCTAGTGGTCTTCATTCCACTAGAAGAAGATCCATATTTTCATTTGACATTATACAAACGTATATTCATTTGTTTCCTTCTTTCTGAAGGATTTCCTTTTAATTTTTTTTGTAGTACAAGTGTTCATCTTTTTTATCTGAAAATGTCTATTTTCTTTATTTTTGAATTGTTTTTCTTTCTTTGTAGAGACAGAGTGTCATTTTATCCCCCTCAGTAGAGTGCCTTGGCATCACACAGCTCACAGCAACCTCCAACTCCTGGGCTTAAGCAATTCTCTTGCCTCAGCCTCTGAGTAGCTGGGACTACAGGTGCCTGCCACAATTGCCTGGCTATTTTTTTTTTTTTTTTTTTTTTGCAGTTTTTGGCCAGGGCTGGGTTTGAACCCACCACCTCCAGCATATGGGGCCAGCACCCTACTCCTTTGAACCACAGGTGCTGCCCCTGGCTATTTTTTTGTTGTAGTTTGGCTGGGACTGGGTTTGAACCTGCCACCCTCAGTATGTGGGGCCAGCACCCTACCTACTGAGCCATAGGTGCTGTCCTGAAATTTTTTCTTAATGTATAAGAGATATATTGGGGCAAATACTAGCCAAAGAAAATAGGGAGCTGGAGCAGGCTGGAAGAGACTTCTGAAGGTACGCTTGCTTTCATGGACAGTTGTAGAAGTAGGTGTTCATGAGAAGGGACAATCACTGGAGTCTTTTTTGGACAGTTTGCTCTGCCCTGAAAGATATTTTTGCTGACTGTAACAAACCTAGACTGGAAGGGTTTTGTTTTTGGGTTTTCCTTTGAAGTATGTGCCGAATTTGTTGTGCATATTTTATCTGTGGTTTTGTAATTTTCACCAACTTTGTAATTCAGACATTGTTTTTTTTATCCCTTTCTTCTTTTATGGACTCTGTTTATTCCTATATTAGGTCATATGAAATTGATCCACAGCTTACTCATGCTCTATTTCTGTTTTCTCATTTTCATTTTTGATATTTCCTATTGCTTTGTCTTCACATTCATTAATCTTTTCTACTATAGTATATAATCTTCCATTAACTTTTACTCACTGTGTTTTCTTTTTTAATTATTTTAAAATGACATGTAATAATTGTACATATTGAGGGTAGAGTGATATATATATATGTGTATATATATACACAGTGTGTAAAGAGCAAATCAGAGTAATTAGTATATTTATCATCTCAAACATGTCATTTTTGTGTGTGTGGATTAGGAACATTCAAAATTCTTTCCTCTTAGCTATTTGAAAATACTCAATAAATTTTTATCAACTATATTCACACTGCAAGGCCATTCAGTGTGTTCATCTTTCATCTCAGATGTCATTTTTATCTCTAGAAGTTTGATTTGCATCTTTTTTATCTTCTAAATCTATATATTACTTTTTGAGGAATATGGTTATAATGACTAATGTTTAATGTTTTTGTTTCTAATTCTAACATATGTGTCAGTTATAGCTTGATTTCAATGTTTTTTTTTCCTTTTTATGGGTTATGTGTTCTTGTTTCATTGCATGCCTGGTCGTTTTTCATTGGTGTCATACATTGTGGATTTTACCTTGTTTGGATATCAGATATTTGTTATTCTTTTTTTTTTTTTTTTTGAGACAGAGCCTCAAGCTATACCCCTGGGTAGAGTGCTATGGCATCACAGCTCATAGCAACCTCCAACTCCTGGGCTCAAGCGAGTCTCCCGCCTCTGCCTCCCAAGTAGCTGGGACCACAGGCGCCCGCCACAACTCCCGGCCATTTTTTGGTTGCAGCCATCATTGTTGTTTGGCGGGCCTGGGCTGGGGATTCGAACCCGCCACCTTAGGTGTACGTGGCTGGCGCCTTAGCCAATTGAGCCACAGGCGCCGAGCCGATATTTGTTATTCTTATAAATATTCTTTGAGTTTTGTTTTAGGATTCAGTTATTTAGAAATACAATATAACTTCCATAACCAACATAACTACCTACCTACATTGACCATCTCCTTACATTGATCTAATTTTCATAGACAGACATGCACCACATGTACTTATCAGTACAGTAGGCCTAGTTCCTTATGTTGACCAGTATGTTACAGTCCCCTGGGTGGTCAGCTTACAGAGGTTCTACTGTAGTTTGATCTTTTTGGATCTTCCTGCTAAAATATGTTAGGTAGGACTGGAACAGTATTCAGTCTACTTCTATTATAATAGTTATTTCCCATTTCGGAGTCAAAAAATGGGAAATAACTACTGTTTTTCTTCCCAATACCCTATAAAAGATTTTCCAATCAGACTGATGGAAACAGGACCCCTTCTTGTATGAGTGTCAGGTATTATTTCCTTTTAATCCTTTGAGTTGGTTCTTTCCCAAGCCTCTCATAGTTTCCTCATGTATGTATTACTATTCATGTCAGTACTAAAGTAGAACTCTGTGAATCTCTGAGGTTGTTTTCTCTTTGTGTTGCTCTATCCTGTCTGATACTTTTTTCTGAGAACTTAGCCACCTGTTACCCCAGTATCTCAGCTCCCTATTCACTCAAAACCCACTGGATTTTGCTTATTTCACTTACTATGTTTACTCTGGAAACACTGTGAAGATAGTAAGTTAGGACAGTTGTTGGGCTTATCTCATTAGCTTTCTGGTTTTCAGGGATTATTTTCCCTCATTGCCTGTTGTACTACGTCTTGCAGATGATTGTTTCATGTACTCTGTTTTTTGGGGTTTCAGATAGGAGTGTAAACTCAGTCCTTGTTATTCTGTCTTGGCTGGAAACAGACATTGAGGCTAATCTGCTCTTCATGTCCTTACCTATCCTCAATTCATGTATCTATCTCAAACTCTTTCAAATGCAACCTGAAGCACAGCTGCCCCCCCGAACTTTCTTGTCCTCATTTTCTTTTGGACATATTGTTTTTGCCTTTAGAGTGCTTTCCTGTTCCAAAATTATTAAATGAAATAGAGTAGGACATAATTTGTCTTCCATGATACCTGATTTTGTAGGTCTGATTCAGGGTACATTTTTCTATCTAGAAATGAAAAGAAAAGATTGAAGTGTATTATGACACCTTTTGCATTCATTTCAACTCTAAGCAGTTTAGAAATAAAGCCAGTATAACAGCTAGAGATGCCTGTTAAATGCTCTTTCAATTAATTAGTCTGCCTGGCCCTTACTCAAATTGAACATTTAGCCTGTATTTGCCTTAGGAGTAGTTATGTCCATTAAATTATCAGTTTAACATTAGGAAAATGATTTACAACATTAAAGCATCCAATTTGAAGAGTTTTCTTTTAAATGTATCTGAACTTTGTTCTATTTAGTATGGATTTATTTTCTTTTCTACATTAGAAAATGAGCCAGAAATTCTAGTGTTCCTACTCTGAGTTTTTTCCTTTAACGTAAATGCAGTAGGATCTTTTGATTTGTTCTATTTGAAGAAAAAGATTATGTTCCAAGGATGCAATTGTCCTTTGATTTTTTTCACTAGAATAAAAGTGGGAGTAAAATTCTTTTTCTCTGTAGTTTATGAGAGACAAATGACGGATAACAATTGATAGGGTGCCTTTATTTTGCTAGAAATAGCTTTGAGGGCAAATATAAAATCAGTCCTATTTTCTGTCTTTATAGTCTATGTTATTGCAAGGTGATGACTGATTTTTGTAATGAAAGAAACTACTAAAATAACAAAGTATTATAGCTAAGAAACTAACAAAGATGATAACCTGAGACACTGAAAGGTTTAAAATTACTTTCTGAATCACTGAGAAGATTAAATTTTAACTGGTGTGGTTTTGCTAAAGGAGAGCAGTATAATACTATGGTGGGGGCACTGGAGTGAATCAAGGGCTTAGGTTATATTGTTGTTAGCTTGTGCACTAAAATACCATGTGGCTGAGCAAATCTTAAAGTTTTAAGCTTTAATATCCTCATCTGTCAGTCTAAGTAAACTAACTTTTAATGGGTAAATTGTATTGTGTGAGGTAAATTAGAACCCAAGTTTCTAAAATATTTAGTATAATAATTCAAAATGTCAAGCATGCCATTATAGTGAATTACCAAATTGCCTTAGGCTTGACTCTCTTTATTTTTATTTTATTATTATTTTTTGAGACAGAGTCTCACTATGTTGCCCTTGGTAGGGTGCTGTGGCATCACAGCTCACAGCAACCTCAAACTCTTGGGCTCAAGTGATTATCTTGCCTCACCCTCCCAAGTAGCTGGGACTACAGGTGTCCACCACAGTGTCTGGCTATTTTTTGTTGCAGTTGTCATTGTTGTTTAGCTGGCCCGGGCAGGGATTGAACCCACTAGCCTCTGTGTATGTGGCGCCGTAACCACTGTGCTATGCTGAGCCTTGACTCTCATTTTTATTACCATCAATTTTCCTACCCGCAGTGTATTCTGATTATTAAAATCCTATCTGTCAGGGCTGATGCACTAGTAACTATAATTTATAGCAGTATCATCTTCTTTTGAGACCCTGGGTTCTCAAACTTTTTAAACAGGGGCCAGTTCACTGTCCCTCAGACCGTTGGAGGGCCAGACTGAGGGCCCCAGGATGAGTCAGCTGCTAAGCAAGACGGGCAGCGGCAGCAAAAACACCCAGCAGGCCAGATAAATGTTCTCGGTGGGCTGCATGTGGCCCGTGGGCTGTAGTTTGAGGACGCCTGCCCTAAAGCATTTATTATCTAGCACTCATTTAGTAATTATATACTTGGGATATCTTTACTAGTTTTATATTTGGAAGTTAGGATAGCTCTTGCATTGTTTAAAATTTTATATATTCAGGCAGGGTACCTGTAGCTCAGTGGTTAGGGCACCGGCCACATGCTCTGGGGCTAGTGGGTTCCAACCTGGCCCAGGCCTGCTAAATAAACAAATAAATAAATAAAATAGCTGGGCATTGTGGTGGGCGCCTGTAGTCCCAGCTACTTGGGAAGCTGAGGCAAGAGAATTGCTTGAGCCCAAGAGTTTGAGGTTGCTGTGAGCTGTGACAACACGGTACTCTACTGAGGGTGCCAAAGTGAGATCTGTCTCAATTTAAAAAAAAAATTCTGTATGTTCATGTATGACTGCTTCATTTACATGATAAGCTCTGAGAAAGCTCTTTATTGGCATTTACCACAGCATTGTACACATAGTACATGTAACTTAATAAACAATTGTGTGTGAATGAATTGTTAGACTATTTTACCTAGTCAACATTCTGAGTTATTCACTTGTCATGTAAAAATTCACCCAATGTAAGATGTTTCAAAAGTTTTAAAAGTCTTTAACACTATCTGTATAGTGTAGTTAGGTTTTTAGCACTTTTTCAGAGAAGTGCTTTTCAAAAAAGATTTTTTATAATATTTTGAAAATTCTCAAAGTGAGTTAATTGAAATTAGCAAATAGACTTATTTTATTTGGCAGAGTGACCAGTTATTTTGTCTCATACCTTAGTTTTCTAAGAGTTTCATCAGCTCTTTCTTTTCCCTAATAGTGAAAGAAATCAAAAGAACATTTGAGGAAGGTTTAGGCAATCTGGGTGATAGTAGTATATACTACTATTACTACTACTACTACTGCTTCTACTGCTAACTCAGAAGCTAGTTAACCTTTCTAAGCTTTAGTTTTCTTATCCATAAAAAACTGAGTGCAATGATGTAATCTTCACAGACACATTATTCTAGAATTTACACAACCTGCACGTTTGAGGTAAATGAAGTTTCAGAATTGAAGAGCAGCTTTTGATTTTTGCAGTAAGGTGTTAGTGTTATGTTAATTAGATTTTAAAAGTGTTTTGTGATCTTATGATCTGCTTTTAGGTTAATTTTCTTTTCTAACTTCCAGTACTCCCTCACGTGTTGCTAAAGGAGGAGTCGACCATACCAAAATGAGTCTACATGGTGCTAGTGGGGGGCATGAGAGATCAAGAGATAGACGAAGGTCAAGTGACAGATCGCGAGATTCATCTCATGAAAGAACAGAATCTCAACTCACTCCTTGTATCAGGAATGTTACTTCTCCAACACGACAGCATCATGTTGGTATGTAAAATAAACTAACCTTCCCAATAGTTCTTAAAAGTGTGTCTTTACATTTTTAAATAGTAATGACACTGAATTGTGCCTAATACTGCAGAATAAAATTAGCTTCATATTTCTATTCAGTTGTTTCTATTTTAGCTCAGCTTGGTTCTTGCTGTGAAAAAACACTTTATTAAATGCAACTTAAAGGTGAACTTTTTTGAGTCTAGGACAGTCTTAAAAAAGAAGTAACTTGAAAAGCTTTTGAAACTATGATAGTAGTTTTTCAAGTTAATTTTATCTTATGAGATATGTAATAGTGGTCTATTTAAAATAGTTTGTAGTAAATTATTGATAGGAATCTCATTTTCAGGCAAATAAAGTATAACTAGAATGACTGTCTTGCAGTTATTTATTATGATTTTTGATATTTCAAATTTAATAATAAAAACAGATGAAAATGGTGGAGTGTTTTACTTTCCTAGCATCTAGCTCATGTCTGTCCCTCCTAACTACTCATTACTATATATAAGCATTATTAACCCAGAAGAACAAACACCTTGTATGACTTTAAAGCACCAGTCTGTAGCAGAAATGCCTGAGCATGTGAGCTTCCTGAGTTTCATTTCCCCCTGGAGAACACATAAAGATAGTGACTTACTATATGAGGTGGTTTCTGATAGTCTGTTGTAAATAAGAATCATGTATATTAGGGTTCTAACATGCAGAGAAGTTATTCATGTATTAAGTCAGTCTTTGATGTCAGACTAGTATTTTTAAACCAGAAATACACAAAAGCAATAAATAAGAGCTGACAGTTTGTTAGATGCAAAAGCTCACTGTTGGGAGTAGAATAGTAGGATATAATAAATAATTATTTTAGCAGATTTTGCCTTTGGGATGCAACCAACACTGTGACAGACAATAGAAGGGAGGTGTCAAAATATCTCTGGAGATATGGCAAACCTAATTATATAATTAGTAATGTTGTACGGAGTGTTCTCTGTAGCCTGAGTCATGGAAGAATTTGGCAAAAGCTGATGAAACTGATGAGATGGAGGTACATTTTTAGGTCACCTTTAAAGTTTAGTGATCTAACTAGCCTTTAAATGAAACATCACAAAATCTTAGTTTATGTTTATATATATATATATATATATATATATATATATATATATATATGTAATACTGGAACATCTAAAGAAAATTTTAACAAATTTTCTACCTATGAAAATTATAGGTTTATGAAGCCTATGAAATTTATAGCATTCAACAAAGGTGAGAATGAGCAGTATATTCAGTTACAAAAGCCACTTTATTTGGTAGATATAAATATTCTTAAGTAAAAAGTATTTTTTATGGTCTGTAGTGATTTTTTTTCTTCCTTTTGGACCTTCTTTTTCTAAGACAAATTGCTAGTTTTAGAACGCCCTTATTAACATAGTGAGATTCCAGAGTTTGTACTTTGTGTTCTCAGACTAGTGTCATCCCTTTTAGTAATTAGGACAGTTTAAATTGGTATTCTTATTAATCTTTTACTAATTGTCAGAAACTTATTGACTTGTGAGAATATTTGTTTCTTTGGGTTTCTATATATTTTTAAGTGAAGCAATAACATAAAATACTTCTTAATTTTGATCTTAGTTTGGGTCATTATCTTTTAAAAAGTCTACAAATAAAGATTTTAGAAAGCATTTGATGTTTTGGGTTTTATTCCTGGGGACTGAATTAATATTTATGCTATTCTATGAAAAAAGTGTTGTTTGAGATCAAATGAAGAAATGCTGTGATTTAAAATAACTTTTTAAAATCAAACATTTTAAGAGATATGTACAAATCTTAAATTTTTAAAAGAAAATTTGTATAACTTTGTTTAATGTCTTTATTTCAGAACGAGAAAAAGATCACAGTTCCTCTCGTCCAAGTAGTCCTCGTCCTCAGAAAGCATCCCCAAATGGTTCCATTAGCAGTGCTGGGAACAGCAGCAGAAACAGTAGTCAGTCAAGTTCAGATGGTAGCTGTAAGACATCTGGGGAAATGGTGTTTGTATATGAAAATGCAAAAGAAGGAGCTCGGAATGTCAGAACCTCAGAACGAGTGACGCTAATAGTGGATAACACTAGATTTGTTGTAGACCCATCTATTTTTACTGCACAGCCAAATACAATGTTGGGCAGGTTTGTATTATTATTACAAGTTTTTGTATTACTAATTATAAGGCACTTTCATAGCCATTATATTTTTTTTTAAATTAAGTTTAACTTAATTACTAATTAATTAGTAATTCAATTTAACTACTAATTCCAACAGTAATTCTCTGTTAGAATGTAGCATTCCTATTTTACAGATGAAAGAACTGAGCTTTGGAAATTAAATTACTTGTCTAAGTTAATGCAGCTAAAAAGTGGTAGAGAGAAAACTTGAAGTTGGTTTTATTTCTAACATTCTTTGCGGTAATCAGGAGGAGTGGCAAATATATTAGTTATTGAAGTTAGGATCTCTGTAGAGTGAGAAAATAGATTGAATCTGACCAGATGAATTTGGCTGTGATAATATGTTTCTTGCACTTGGGTTCCCAAATTCAGCCACCAAATATAGAAGGTGTCAACATTGTTTAATGGTTAAAAAAAAAACAAACTCAGAAATTTGGTTAGCTGTAAAGTTAGCATGAGTGGTTAGTTTGATGTAGATACTTAAAAGGAAAAGAAAGGAATGTCATTAAATGTAGTTAGTAGAATGAAGGAGATCATAGTCATTTCTAATTTGTGTTGGTTCAAAGTAATAGTTCAATTTAAAGTTTGTGGTTATGGAAACCAAAATTTAAGTAGGCTGTAGATAATGTGGTCTTGATTTTTCAAATTGTCCAAAACTAGGATGAGTTATAAAATCAGTATGTTTGCTCATGCTAATATAAATTGAGAAGACATATAAATGAAATAGAAGTTTACATAAGATAAAAATGTGTGGTATTTTTCTAGATTGTTTATGGGATGTCTGTTATGTCTGTGTGATTTGTCATTGTCTCTTAATACAGACTACGTTTTTGTTTTGTTTTGTTTTTTTTTTGAAGTTGCGCAGGGCAGCTTCAAACTCTTGGGCTTGAGCGACCCTCTTGTCTCAGCCTCAGAGGAGCTGGAACTATAGGCATCCACCACAATGCTCAGCTAGTTTTTTTTATTTTTAGTAGAGATGAGTCTCACTCTAGCTCAGGCTAATCTCAAACTCCTGAGCTCAAGCAGTCCAGCCACCTTCTCCCAAAGTGCTAGTAGGATTAGAGGTGTGAGCCAACTGTGCCTACCCAGAATAAGTTCTTACAAATATTTTCCTTTAACATTGATACTAAACTTTATATCTACAAGAAAAAAAATACTATAGGCTTTTTTGTAGTTTTAGTATTGTGGGGAAGATTGTTATGGCAGTTACTAGGAGGGTGACTTGACACTGTTAATAATGCTTCATATGTTTACATAATAATCATAGAAGCATACAGTTAAAAAAAAAAGTAGGTATTTGAAATTTTGCTTTACTTGTTAGACTGTATTTTCTTTTAAAAAATGATTTTTTAAGTGTCCATGGTGATCTACAAAGAAAAGCTTTCCCCCTTGTAAAAAATTTAAATATTTGAGAAAATTGCATGAGATTTGATTCCTAAAAGACTTGTCTTTTTTGTTTCCAGTCAATAAAAACTTCTTTTCATGTCACTTGATTAAAGCATATCTTTGCAGATGAAAATTAATATTCATGGGAACTGTAAAAAGAGGTTGCATTCTTTTTGAAACTTTGAAATAAAAAAGCTTTGTTGTCCTAGGTTACTGTGTTTCAACAAACTATTTGAATTAGGAGACAGTTGAGTAGCATATTTAGCTCAACTGTATTTACTTTGGAAGCAGTGATAGATAACCATTGAATTCAAAGGTTTAACTTTCCTTAATCATGATTTTAAAATTTTCTCAAGAGTACTGCAGTAAATTTTTCATTGCAAAAGACATTTTGTGAATTACCTCTCTTCTAAATAGTTACTGTTAAAGGGCCAACAATCTGACTTGAAAAAGAACATAAATCCATTTGTGTTTTTCTTATGTGAAAATTAATTTTAAGAGCTTTTTATCCATATTCTTAAACTTTTCACTCTCCTTTTCTTTATTCCTATCTACCATAGCATATGATTGCTTGTTAAAGTTGTAGGATGCAATTCTAAGGGTTTCAAGCAGGATTTCTTACATTTTTTTTTTTTTTTGAGACGGAGCCTCAAGCTATCCCCCTGGGTAGAGTGCCATGGCATCACAGCTCATAGCAACCTCCAGCTCCTGGGCTCAAGCGAGTCTCCTGCCTCCATCTCCCAAGTAGCTGGGACCACAGGCACCCGCCACAACGCCCGGCCATTTTTTTGTTGCAGCCATCATTGTTGTTTGGCAGGCCCGGGCTGGGGATTTGAACCCGCCACCTTAGGTGTACGTGGCTGGCACCTTCAACGATTGAGCCACAGGCGCCAAGCCAGGATTTCTTACATTTATAGTTAAGATTGTAAAATGTGGGTGGCACCTGTGGCTCAAAGGAGTAGGGCCAGAGGTGGCGGGTTCAAACCTGGCCCCCAGCCAAAAACTGCAAAAAAAAAAAAAAAAAAAATTGTAAAATATAAAACAACCTGACTTGCCTGTATCATCTTGCATTTCCTGGTTAATTTTGCTGAATGTGCTGCATTATAGCAATTAACTTTGCAACAAAAGGAGTAGTTTTTTTGTTTGTTTGTTTGTTTGTTTTGGGACAGAGCCTCAAGCTATCCCCCTGGGTAGAGTGCAGTGGCATCACAGCTCACAGCAACCTCTAACTCCTGGGCTCAAGTGAGTCTCCTGCCTCAGCCTCCCAAGTAGCTGGGACCAGAGGTGCCTGCCACAACGCCCAGCTATTTTTTGGTTGCAGCCATCATTGTTATGTAGTGGGCCTGGGCTGGATTCGAACCCGCCACCTTAGGTGTATGTGTCTGGCGCCTTAGCCACTTGAGCCACAGGCACCGAGCCTTTTTTTTTTTTTTTCTTTCTGGTAAGATTAGTATAAAAAAAAATCACCTTTGCTTCTAGATTGATTGATTGTTATTTTTTTGTTTCTGGGAAAGAGGGGTTAGAAAGTTCTTCACCTTCTGAACTTTGTCATTTAATTTTATTATTGCTTATAGGGAATCTATATTACTCTTCTCTCCCATCAAAATGAAAATATTTTTAATACTCACTTATAATGTTTGTCATACAATAAATTTCTGATGAAAATTTTAATTTAATGATATAATTTAATGCTTAAATTAGAATTCCTTTTTCCTTTTACACATGAAGTCAATTTTCTCTTTTGAAGGAAATATATTGATGTATTTCTCAATTTTTTGCTTTCATAGGATGTTTGGGTCTGGCCGAGAACATAACTTTACACGTCCCAATGAGAAGGGAGAGTATGAAGTGGCAGAGGGAATTGGTTCCACTGTGTTTCGAGCTATTCTGGTAAGTATTTCTTATGTGTACTGACTTAATCATAAATATAAATAAAAAAATATAAAACTACCCCATCTTGGTAGTTACTTGGATTGGGAGCAGGGTTCTATTTGGATATCTCTTTGGAAGTGTGAATGATGCTGTTTTTCCTTAAATACCTCTTAATTTAGCTTTGTTTCAGTACATAAAGATAATATGATGTAAACAAATGAATTTTATGACCTTTGGGAAGATAAGAGTAGGGAATAACTTATCTCTTAGTTCTGCAAAGGCAGTTCTTTCAAATACATAGTAGTAGCATTTCTGGTTATTTTTTCTTCCTTCCTTCTCTTAAATACAGTAAATTGATTATTTTTAGTAATGTTTTATTGCCTATAACCAGCAGTGTAGAAACTTATGAACATTTAAGTATAATCTCCAATATATTTGTTAGCAGCTTTTCTTTTTTCTTTTTTTTTTAAAACAGTATATATGATTAGGTTACATTGTTTGAGTTTGTTAGGTAAAGTCCAAGTTGCAGTTGACTTATATTGTACCCACTGGGTGAGAGCTTATCACATCCCCTCCCCTTCTTGAATTTAAATATGTTTTTCTCTCATGAGGGCATCATTTACTAGATTCATGTTAATATTGAGTACACTGGATGCTTGCTTTTCCATTCTTGTAATACTTTACTTAAGAGGGTATTCTCTAAATCCTTCCAGGTATATATAAAAGATATAAAGTCTTCTTTCTTTATGGCTAAATAGTATTCCATGGTATACTTATACCAAAGTTTATTCATTCTTGGGTTTCCAGCAAATACATGGAAAAATACTCTTGTCCCTAATCATCAGAGAATTGTAATCAAAACCACCTTGAGATATCGTCTAACCCCAGTGAGAATAGCCCACATCACAAAGTTCCAAAGCTGCAGATAACTAGCATGGGTGCAGAGAGAAGGGAACATTTATATACTATTGGTCAAATTGCAAACTAATACAGTCTTTTTGCAAAGTGTGGAGAATCCTCAAAGAGCTAAAAATAGACCTTCCATTTGATCCGGCCATCCCATTACTAGTTATCTAATTAGAAGGAAAAAAATCATTTTACCATAAGGATATTTGCACTTGCATGTTTATAGCAGCTCAATTCACAATTGCAAAGATGTGGAAACAACTCAAGAGCATCGTTGTTTTTTTTTTAGATAAAGTCTTGCTCTGTCATCTGGGCTAGAGTACAGGGGCATTATAATAGCTCATTGCAACTTCAGACTCCTGGGCCCAGGTCATCTTCCTGCCTCAGCCTCCCAAGTAGCTGAGACTGTAGGCATGCACCACCACACCTGGCTAGTTTTTCTTTTCTTTTCTTTTTTTTTTTTTAAATATAGGGTCTTGCTATGTTGTTCAAACTGGTCTTCAATTCTTTTTTTTTTTTTTGAAACAGAGTCTCACTTTGTTGCCCTTGGTAGAGTGCCATGGCATTAGAGCTCACAGCAACCTCAAATTCTTGGGCTTAAGTCAGCAGTTCTCGAACTTGGGTTGCGACCCCCTGCATATCAGATATTTAAGTTATGATTCATAACAGTAGGAAAATGACAGTTATGAAGTAGCAACAAAAATAATTTTATGGTTGGGGGTCACCACAACACAAGGAACTGTATTAAAGGGTCGCAGCATTAGGAAGGTTGAGAAACACTAGCTTAAGCAATCCTTTTGCCTTAGTCTCCTAAGTAGCTGGGACTATAGGTACCCCCTGCCAGTGCCCAGCTATTTTTAGAGATGGAGTCTCACTCTTGCTCAGGCTTGTCTCCAGCTCCTAAGCTTAGGCAGTCTACCTGCCTTGGCCTCCCAGAGTGCTAGGGTTATAGGCCACCACCATGTCTGGCGTGGTTTTGAATTGTCTTCAGCTCCTAAGCTTAGGCAATCTACCTGCCTTGGCCTCCCAGAGTGCTAGGATTATAGGCCACCACCATGTCTGGCCTGGTTTTGAATTCTTGACCTCAAGTGTTTCTCCTGTTAGAATTACAGGCATGAGCTACTGCACCCAGCACAGCATCTTTGTTTTAAACCTTTTTTTTTTCTTTTTGAGGTTTTAAACTTTTGTTTTGAGGACTATTTGAATTTATATTACCGAATCCTTATTTGTAATTTCAAGCCAGAGATAAAGATTTGATTGGATTTATAGTGTGTGACAGTTTATGCCACAGTCTGAAAATATAGTTCCTTTTTTGAGACAGAGTCTCATTTTGTCACTCTGGGTACAGTGCCATGGCATAATACCTCACAGCAACCTCAAATTCTTGGGTTCAAGCGATCCTCTTGTCTTAGTCTCCCAAATAGCTGAAATATAGTTTTCTTAAATAGCTTTGAAGGGGAGGGAATATCCTGAGATGGAAGATAGGGAAAAATAGTTGCTCTTTATCAGGCTGTTAATACTTCTATTGATGCAGTAACCTTAGAAATTATATTCTTGATCACTGTCGTTCTAAATATCAAGAAGTTTGAAATGAGTGTTAATTTGGGTGTGAGGGGGTGCTTTTTAGCTGTCCATTCTTGTATTTAACCCCCCTATCAAGTTAACAAGAAGAATTTTTTTTTTCAAATCACAAATAGCATTCTTTATTTGTCATTATTAAAAGCCTGAATTTTAGTTAGATTCTTGGACTGGTAGTTCATATCCATCAGCTCATTGAACTTTAGCACCTATCTCATCCCCAGTAGCTTTTTTAGAACTACTACCTTCGCCATGAAGCTCCATGAGTTTTCCTGATTCAAATTTGGGTTTCTTTAGCATTTTTACTTTTCTAACGAAGACATCATGGAGAGGATAAATAGATTGGCATACCTTTTCTTTGTCTTTTCCAATGCTGTCTGGGGTCAGTTTATTTGACAACTTCTTTCAAGTCATTTGTCTGCACCTCTCTCGTCATGATTGCCATCATTTTCTTCTGGATTTGGCAAACCTGTTAGTGCTGGGCGTAAGAGGTCTGCCGTTTCTGATGGTTGTGTTTTTTGGTAAAACCAACACAGAACAGACAAAGCAAATAACCATTGGTAGTCTTAACATCAACATGAGCTTTAATCATAGTCTGCCATTTTTTAACCATAGAACACATTTTGTCATGGCTAAGATCCATGCCATGGAAGTTAGGCAGTTTTTGCCCTGAACATCTTCAATAATCAGCTTGAATTTTCTAAACGCAACTTCATCATTCTGCAGATTGGCAAGACTCACTTCAAACACATGACCTTTGAGGCCATCAGATGCAATTCTAGTTCCTTGAGCCCTGGTGACTAGTGTTTTTCCAATATTTCTTATATAGAACATAGCAGGTGCCTTGATATCATACCAGTCTTTCCTAGAAAATGGATCAACTACTTTCTTCTTGGCTCCCTTTTTGCTGCCTTTTGTAAGGCGCTTATTCTTGCTGACCTCCAGGGTGGTACTCCGTGAGCCAAAAGGCTGGAAGAATTTTTATAATTTGGCTATGGAGTAACTTAGCTGTATTTCTAGGGCCAGCCCCTAACAACTGTTTAAATGGATTTTTGAAATAATCAGTATGGATTGTTATAATATGGCATACCAAAGGATAGTGCTTAGAAGAAGAATATCTAATTGTGCATCTTGTTTTACATATTTTAATACTTGAATATGACCTTGTAATTCTTTACTAAAAACCTTAAATTTTGTTAAATTCTCTAGATAATGTTTAAGGTAACTCATTAAAGGTATGTAATTCAATGTATATTATTCAACTTTTTAAAATAAGTTTAAAATTTTGTGGTAGTTGTGTAGAAAAATAACTTATAGGAGGAAAATACATACGCATTGGTATGATGTAGTATAGAGAAGAGATGAATTAGGTAATGGGAAGAACTGGGTGTAACTCTTACCTCTGCTATTATAAATGATTATATGACTGGGCAAGTAAGTCAGTGAATTGCATTAGGTCTGAATTTTCCTTATAAAATGTATAAGTTGTTAGGTGAACTAAGGTCTCATTTAACTTTAAAATTCCATAATTCAGAAATATTAGTGCTCTACTATTTCTGAAAATGCCAGCAACCCAATTTTAATAAGTTTTAGCTATCTTGTGAGCCAGATGTCTTATGTATTCTTTACTTTTTTTTTCCAGGATTACTATAAGACAGGAATAATCCGTTGTCCTGATGGCATATCTATTCCTGAACTGAGAGAAGCATGTGACTATCTTTGTATCTCTTTTGAATATAGTACTATTAAATGTAGAGATCTCAGTAAGTATGTTGTTGGTGTGTGAGTGGTTTGTAGAATTATAATATATTATAATGAAAACCCTGAAATAGTGCTTTTTACTTAGTTAGACTTCAGATATTTAATTGAATTGTGAGTCATGCTAGTGCCATCAAGATTACTTATGGATGTCTTCAGAGACATTTGTAATCTTTACATAATTTCCTAAATATCTTTTTAACTTGAATAATTTTTTTAAGAACTCTCCAAAATTTCCTCCTTAACTGTTTCCTATGTCATTTGTTATCAGTATTTATCTTGTAGATTAGGAGCCCTGGCTTCGGTCAAGACTATCATTTGGCTTCATTCTTTAGATGACATCATTCAAAACTTTATAATTTTTTTGTATTACCATGCAAGATAATATTCTGAACTCTATGAAAGATACAAATAATTCTTAAAAACAATGCTTGTCTGGCTCAGTGCCCATAGCACAGTAGTTACGGTGTCAGCCCCATAAACTGAGGGTGGTGGGTTTGAGCCCAGCCTGGGCCAGCTAAACAACCGTGTAAACTGCAACAAAAAAACATCCGGGCATTGTGGCAGGCATCTGTAGTCCCAGCTACGTGGGAGGCTGAGGGAAGAGCATCGCTTAAGCCCAAGAGTTTGAGGTTGCTGTGAGCTGTAATGCCATGGCACCCTTTGATGTCACCCAAGGGTGATATAGTGAGACACTGTCTCCAAAAAAAAAAAAAAAAAGAAAGAAAGAAAGAAAGAAATAGTACTTATTAACAAATTTTCTAGATTGAATCTCTTTAGCCCTCATTTTTACATGGATTAAGTGACTTTAAGAGCTTCAAACATAGTCTCAGAGCAGTGTTTAGAATTTTGAAATCCCAATTCTTTGATTGCTATTCTGCTTAACCACCTCCCTAGCTCTCCCTAGCCTCACTGTGATGCGATGCCTGAGAAAAGAGGTGATTATTTACAAACAAGTCAAAATAGCATATGAGAAGAATCAAATGTTGACTTGGCTATTAAGTAGTTGGAGGAGTTCAGAGAAAGGAAATCATTGTGGGATAGAGGGATTGGGGAAGAGTTTAGTAGAAACAAGTGGTAAAGAATGGATAGTAATGGTTTAGAAAGAGTAGAGAGGTTATTTTAAGAGCTGAGGTTTTTGGATTAAAGGTGTAACAAGTATACTTTGGAAATAACTTAGTGAAGAGACTTCTCCAACTAAGGGCCAGAAAAAGATGGCGAGTAATAAGTGGGCCAGATTATGGAAGGCTTTTAATACTAAACTAATGTTCATAAATTTTTATCCTTTAGAAAGTGGTAAGCCATTTAAAAGTTTTGTACATGTGGTTTATGACCTTATGCTAGCCCCATATGTATGATTATATTTATTACCTAAGCTCAACCCTAGCTTGGCAGAATGGTATGATACCTTCTTCAAGATTAACATGTTAGAAACTAAATGGGACATTTTTAGGGCAGTCTTCCAGCACGTTCAGTTATGATCTAACTTCTTGAAAATCAGTGGCATAAAGTCTATCCTTAAGTACCATTTCCTCCCCAAACATTCTTTAAAGTCTCCTTAAAAATGCTGATAGGTGGAATAAAGAAGTAGATGGTCTACCTCAGAGTCCACTTCTTATGCATCTGGAGTATGCAATTGTAAGTTCGCACAAAGTTGTTGTTTTTTTCAAATCTGAAAAATAGTTTTAGTTGAAACCATGAGCATTCTAGTTTGATTTCAGGCTTTTTGTCTTTTTATTCAAGGGTCCATTTTGATTAAACTTTATATAATTAGATGTTGAATTTTGGTGACTGGCAGCTTTTTAAAAAACCCAGAAGTTTTTAACAGATGATGTGAATTTTAGTTCTGCATTACCTTGTCATCACTATTACAAAATTGGAAACTTAAGTTTGCAACCTCATCCTAGAAAAATTGCTACATGCCTCACTGCTGAATATGACTACAGTTACCTTCAAAATACTTTGCTTGGGAAGCTATGCACTGAGGCCAGCAGCTAGTTCACCTTCAAAGCATTCTTTCTAGGATGAGTTTGCAAACTTAATTTTCAGACCTCATAAGACAAAGGATCTCATGACCATTCCAGAAAAAGAGTTACAAAATTGCTTTGAAAGGTAGACAAAGCACTGGTTGCATGTGCAGGGCTCTGGGAGGCCAAGGCAGGAGAATTGCTTGAGGTCGGGAGTTCAACACTAGCCTGAGCAAAGTGAAACCCTGTCTCTACTAAAAATAGAAAAAAGAAATTAGTTGGGCATAATGGTGTGTACTTGTAGTCCCAGTTACTTGGGAGGCTCAGGCAAAAGGATTATTTGAACCCAGGAGCTGGGGATACTGTGAGCTAGGCTGAGGCTCTGATATTCTAGCCCAGGTGACAGAGAGAGACTCTGTCAAAAAAAAAAAAAAAACAAAAACAAAACCAAAACATATAATATGTTATGAAAAATGGAGAGATTCTCAAAGACCTTATAAAAAATGACTATATAGAATTTGAAGAAATAAAAGTGGTTTTGTAAAAATGTAAAAAAATACTGCAATTAGTTCAAAAGTAATTTTTTTTTTCCTACAAATATGTGCCTCTGGGCAGCACCTGTGGCTCAGTGGGTAGGGCACCGGCCCCATATACCAAGGGTGGTGGGTTCAAACCCAGCCCTGGCCAAACTGCAACAAAAAATAGCTGTACATTGTGGTGGTGCCTGTAGTCCCAGCTACTCAGGAGGCAGAGGTAAGAGAATTGCCTAAGCCCAGGAGTTGGAGGTTGTTGTGAGCTGTGTGATGCCACAGCACTCTACCAAGAGGGATAAAGTGAGACTGTCTCTACCAAAAAAAAAAATACGTACCTTTGCTGAACATTTGGAATGGCACTTTGCACTAAAATGTCTGGACTTGTACCTTTGTTTAAGAAAAAATTATATTAGTATTAAATGTTCGTTGAATAGAGAGGTCTAGATTTCTTGGACAAATTACTTAAAACCCTGTTTTCTTAGTATCCTCATCTTTATTCTTTTTTTTCTTAACTTTTAATGAGCGGCCATAGTACGTTCATCTTTAAAGTGAAGACAGTATTACGTATCTCACAGAGTTGCTGTGAAGATTAAATGAATAGTGCCCGACACATAGCATTAAATAAAGGTTTGTTTTAAAAAGATTAGCAAAATAATGATATAAAGGTAAACTAAAAGACAAATATTAAAGAATCTTATACATTTCATTTTATTATATTTCCACATGGAAATATGCCTGTCTGTATTATCCTTTATAACAAATTGTTTAATGATTACATAATTATTAGTGATTTATTTTATATATTGAGCATTTACTTTGTTATGTATTAGGTGTATAAAAGGCAACCAAAAAAGACAAAATTTCTGCTGTCATGATGTTTGTAGTATAGTGGGGAAGACAGAGAAGTAAATTTTGTTATGATGTTAAAGGAAGAATAGGGTGCTAAGTGAGCATGTGGGAGCCATATGTAACTCAGGTGTGGATGGGGGGAAGCTTTCTGGAGAAGCGGGGTGAGTGATGTATTCTAGGCAGACGAAATGGCATGGTTCAGAATCAAAAAAGGTGGGTAAAGGAGGAACTGACTTTTTAACTTCTGTTATAGAACTTACATATAATGAAGGTAATCTGTGATGGTTATTTTATCCCAACTAGGCATCCATGTCCACATCTAAGAAGTTTTGAAAACTAGGGTTGAACTTGAGAAAGAAGGGCTAGGGCAAAAACAAATGAAAAGCAAAGTGAGTGTGTTTGGATGAAAATGTGGTGGTAAATGAAATTTTAAGTCTGAACCACTTCAGTAGGCTCAGGAAAAAGGCAATATCCATGTAGGAGACAATGGGACTTCAACCAAAGACTGAGAAAACTGATGTTATATCCAAGTCAAGTGAGGAAAGCAGATCAAAAGCAGAACTTGCCTTGAGTAAAAATGTAGAGGTAGGATTTGCTTGTATGTTTTTTCTCCCTCTCTGGTTCTAGCTAATGCTCTATTTTTCACTTTGTAGCATTAAACCAGTTAGGACTTGAGGACAGGGACAATATCTTTTTGACTTTGTGTCCATGGTGCCTAGGACACATAGGGAGAAATCAATACAAATTTGTTGAATTAATAAATTATTTTATCCCCTCATGCATTTTTCAGGGTCTGTTCTACTTATTCTCTCTTCTGGTATCATTAGTCTTTCTCTCCCTTTATAAAGTAAACATCAGGCTCAAGCATACTCAAATCTGATCTATGTCTATTTTAGATATTTTAAAAAAACCTTATTTATGGCTCAGCACCGGTAGCTCAAGACTAGGGCGCTACCCAAATACACTGGAGCTGGTGTGGGGGTTTGAACCCAGCCTGGACCTACCAAACAACAGTGACAACTACAACAGAAAAATAGCCGGGTGGTGCTCGCTTCAGCAGCACATACACTAAAACTGGAACGATACAGAGATTAGCATGGCCCCTGTGCAAGGATGACCACACAAATTCATGCAGCATTCCATATTTTTGACATGACATTTGGAAAAATTGACAACAAAGATATTTTTTTCAAAATAAATAAATAAATAATTTTTTAGAAATACCCAGGCGTTGTGGTGGGTGCCTGTAGTCCCAGCTACTTGGGAGGCTGAGGCAAGAGAATTGCTTAAGCCCAGAGTTTGAGGTTGCTGTGAGCTGTGACGCTACAGCAATCTACCGAGGGTGACAGTGAGATTCTGTCTCAAAAAAATAAATGAGTAAATAAAATAAAATATTTGAAAATACTTGAGGGCCAAGTGCAGTTGCACACACCAATAATCCTAACACTCTGGGAGGCTGAGTCAGATGGATTGCTTGAGATCAGGAGTTCCAGACCAGCCTGAGCAAGAGGGAGACCTCATCTCTACTAAAAATAAAAAACTAAGGCCAGGCATGGTGGTTCATACCTGCAGTCTTAGCACTCTGGGAGGCTGAGGCAGATGGATTGCTCTAGCTCAGAATTTAGAAATCAGACTGAGCCAAGAGCAAGACTCCATCTCTACTAAAAATAGAAAAACTAGCTGGGTGTTGTAGCAGGTGCTTGTAGTCCCACCTACTTGGAGGCTATATTTTCACCTTTTACTCCCAAGTACCATCTATTTATTTCTGATTTACCATTTAACTTGTCATTTCTCTCCCCCTTCTTTATCAAACTTTTCATTGGTTTCATGCATATAGGACATGTAGTGATGAAGAAAAGCAGACACTGTCCCCACCTTTATGGCTTACAGTCTAATGGGGAAGACAGGCATTGAATAAGTAATGAATACAGTGAAATATACAGTGAAGAAATGAGCTTCTATGAGAAGTGTGTGACAGAGGGGTTATGGGGAATCATCTAAGGTAGTGATATTAAAGCTGAGACCTGAGGAGTGGCAAAGAGCAGGGAATGCTGGCTATACCTAGTACAAAAAGCAGAATAATATGTGCAAAGACTCTTAAGTAGAAAGGAGTATAACATGTAGGGAACTGAGAAAAGGCAAGTGTAGCTAGAGCAGATGGATGGATGAGTGGTGGGAGGAAACAAAATTTATTAATTGAACAAATATTTAATGACTGACTCTGTACTAAATACTGTTATAAGTTTGGGGGATTCAGCATGAACAAACCAAGCAAAATTTTCTATTCTGATGGAACTTACACTTTATTGGGAAAAACAGACAACAACCAAGGTAAACAAATGACACATAGTCTTTTAGATCGTGGTAAACACTGAGGAGGAAAAAGGAAAAGGGACATAGAATACACAGAGAAGCCTTCATTGCAGAGAAGAATTTAAGCAAATTCTAAGCAGAGGTTAACAGTGAGTGCACATGTTCAAGGAGCTTGCTTGCATGTTTGAAAATAGCAGAGAGGCCAGTATGGTTGGAGTGGAGTGTTTGAAAATGTCAGTAGAGGTTAGAGAAGTATTGAGAAGTAACAGAGGACCTAGGTCATGTAGGACCTTTATCTTCTGGCTTGTACTCTTGGGTGAGATCAGAAGCGTTTGGAGGGTTTTTAACAAGTAAGTGATGTAATCTGTAAGGCTGTCATGTGATACTATTTCATTTCTTTTCCCACAGAATCCAATGTAGAGTTAGTTGTTCAGTGCTATAATCCTAATCTGACCTAGAGTTTACAAGAATCATTTTCTGGCTGGGCACAGTGGCTCACGCCTGAAATCCTAGCATTCTAGGAGGCTGGGGCAGGTAGATTGCTTGAGTTCAGGAGTTCAAGACCAGCCTGAGCAACAGCAAGACCTCATCTCTACTAAAAATTAAAAAAAAAAAAAAAGAAAGCCAGGCATTGGGGCAGCAGCGATAGTTCCAGCTACTCAGGAGGCTGAGGCAAGAGGATTGCTTGAGGCCAGGAGTTTGAAGATGCTGTGAGCTATGATACCATAGCATTTTATCCAGGGTGACAAAGTAAGACCCTGTCTCAAAAAGAAACAAAAAAAACCAAACCACTTTCTCCTGTTGTTTTAGAAATGGACCAAAAGAGGTCACGGTATAGAATCAAAGAGATCGATTAGGAAGCTATTACCAAAATCCAAGTAAGAGAGATGGTAGAGCTTGGATCAGAGTGGAAGTAGTCAGATTTTAGATATATTACATAATAGAATTCTTAAAAAATTTTTTCTTTCTTTTTTCTTTTCTTTCTTTCTTTTTAGTTTTTTGAACCAGGTCATGTGGATTGCATTTGTTAGGTAAAGTCCCACTTATAATTGTGTTGTTGATTCAATATGGGGTGGGAATTAAAAAAGAAAATTTTTAACTGGAAATGTGAAATTTAGATGGGGAAGCTCAGCGCCTGTGGCTCAAGCGGCTAAGGTGCCAGCCACATACACCTGAAGTGGCGGGTTCGAATCCCCAGCCTGGGCCCCGCCAAACAATGATGGCTGCAACCAAAAAATGGCCAGGCGTTGTGGCAGGCGCCTGTGGTCCCAGCTGCTTGGGAGGCAGAGGC
>CAUYQV010193172.1:0-13338 GCA_963574575.1 Galagoides demidoff | reverse complement strand
CTCATAGCAACCTCCAACTCCTGGGCTCAAGCGAGTCTCCTGCCTCCGCCTCCCAAGTAGCTGGGACCACAGGCGCCCGCCACAACGCCCGGCCTTTTTTGGTTGCAGCCATCATTGTTTTTTGGCGGGCCCAGACTGGGGATTTGAACCTGCCACCTTAGGTGTACGTGGCTGGCACCTTAGCTGATTGAGCCACAGGCGCCGAGCCTCAAAAAGTATTTAATATTTCTTCATCACTTTTTTTTTTCTGAGATGGAGTCTCACTACATTGACCTAGGTAGAGTGCTGTGGTATCACAGCTCACAGCAGCTCAAATTCTTGGGCTTAAGCGGTTTTCTTGCCTCAGCCTCCTGAGTAGCTGGGACTATAGGCACCCACTACAATGTGCAGCTATTTTTTGGTTGCAGTTGTCCTTGTTGTTTAGCAGGCCCGGGCCAGACTCAAACCTGCCGCTTTTGGTGTATGTGCCCAGCACCCTATTCACTGAGCCATGGGTGCCAAGCCTTCATCACCTTTTGATTTAAAAAATCAAGTTGTATGTATGTAAAAATGAAGAAGGCATGGTTTCTAATCAAATGCATCTATGAAAAGCTTAGTCCAGGTACCACTTGGTGGCAGTGTACCTATTTTTTTAAAGTGCTTAGGAAGAACTAATTTTTATTATTTTTTATTTTTTTTGAGATAGATCCTCAAGCTGTTACCCTGGGTGGAGTGCTGTGGCATCACTGCTCACAGCAACCCCCAACTCCTGGGTTCAAGCAATTCTCCTGCCTCTGCCTCCCAAGTGGGACTATAGGTGCCACCACAACACCTGACTATTTTTTGGTTGCAGCCGTCATTGTTGTTTTGGTAGGCCCAGGCTGGATTTGAACCTGCCAGCTCAGGTGTATGTGGCTGGCACCTTAGCCACTTGAGCCACAGGTGCCATGCCAGGAAGAGCTAATTTTAAATGTACTAGTAAAAAAAATAAATAAATAAAACAAATGTACTAGTACAGGTTAGGCACAGTGACTCATGGCTATAATCCTAGCACTCTGGGAGTCTAAGGTGGGGGATTGCCTGAGCTCAAGACCAGGACAAGCCAGAGCAAGATGTCATCTCTAAAAATAGCTGAGCATTGTAGCAGGCACCTATAGTCCCAGCTACTCAGGAGGCTGAGGCAAGAGAATTGCTCAAGCCCAAGAATTTGAGATTGCTATGAGCTGTAATGCCAGGGCACTCTACCAGGGGCAATGAAGTGAGACTCTGTCTCAAAAACAAAAAATGTACTAATAGAAAGCCAAAGGACTAGGACTGGGAAAGGTGACAATGAGATGTCTCTTTATCCCACATTCCCAGCTCAGAAAGTTGTGGGTAATTACTCACCCTTAAGAAGGACAGTCTGCATGATGTCCTGGGCACGGGGATCATGTGACTGTATGGCATATTGGCATATTGCTGCTGCCATCTGTACATTGGGATTCTTGTCACCAAGAGCAGCCTCCAGGGTTGGCTGTAGCGCCTCTGGCAAGTTCTGGACAAGTGGGGTTTTCAAAGTCTCCTTGTCTGTGTCAAAAGAGCCAGATAAGAGTACTAGCCCCTTTGTTTTTCTCTCCCACACAGCTTCCTTCCCACAGCCATCTAGTAGCCAACCTCTATCCTGGCTGCAGAACCTCTGTATGTTCAGGGGTTAGAGTGCATTTCTGTGCTGGTATGCCAGTTCCCAGTTTTTTATCATTTGGCTCGAAGGATCTGCTCAGGCTGAAGAAGAATGTTTCTAGCTAGGCTATGGTGACCTTCACCATTAATTTTGGTAATGAAAATAACCTGTTTGTTCCATGAGGATTTATATTTTTAAGAATAACACCAAATATATTTAGGTAGTGTTTTCACATTCATTATCTCATTCAACCTTCTAACCCTGGTTGAACCAGGCAAGGCAAATATACTGCAGACTTCACCAGCAGTCTAAACCAGTCTTTTTAAGGTTTAATTAAACATTCAGATTCACAAGACTATCTATCATAGGCAACACAGGGCACCAGAAGGGACAGGAACAGTTTGTCAACAGGCAGTAGCATCAGGCATTCCTTTTGGTTGGAGCTCTTGAGGCTGTTTGGGTCACATTTCATAGAACCTTCTAGACAGGTCAGGAGGCTGGAGTTACTTTGGGTGAACTTGTGCTTTACAGGAACTAGTATCCTTATAACAACTCTATAGATGTAAGTCTAGGGTACACAAAGGGCATACCTGTTATAAGTTACAGCATTCAGGGAAGCCCAAAGTGTAGTGTCCCTTTCAAGTATTTATATTTCACTTAAGTTCTTCCTAGTCCTAATGTAACTTATCAGTCAGGGTTCATTTTTATCATAAGCAAAATTATTTATAGTTACTAAATGCATAGAAAGATAGCTCCTCTCCTTATTAGGGAAACGGGTGCATATTTAATGTTCAGATTCTTAAGTAGAAGGGGAAAAGGTTTTATTATTCTTCCACAACTATTCTCTATTTTATAGATAAGGAAGTTGAAACTTAGAGAAGTTAGCTGATTTTCCAAGAGGTGGCACAGCTGAGCCTATGACTCAGACTTTAGGATATCTAGTTATCTGTCCTTCTTATTAATGCTGTGGGCCAGTATGCCATCAGGGGTGTCCAACCTTTTTTTTTTCTTCTTTGCTGCACATTGAAAGAAGAGTTGTCTTGGGTCACACATTAAATACACAAACACTAACAAAAGCTGATCAGCAAAAGAAAAAACGGTCCATGCATAATTTTTGTAATCGGGCACCACAGATAAGCAGAGTCCTCACAAAATCAGCATGCAGGCTATGGGCTATAGATTGGACACCCCTAGCACTAGATGGAAATATGTGTATTTCAGAGGAATAAATAGAAGACAATTGAGTATTTCAGGAAGTAATGAGGAAGATAATTTTCTTTGTGGAGGTAGCAAACAAAATCAGGACACATGAAAAAAGGATCACATGAAAGACAAAATTCTGAGTAAAACAAAGGTGTCCTTTGTATGTATGTGGAAGATTTGGGGATATGATTATTATAAAAATTACTGCCTATTGAAGGCTTCTTCTATCTGCCAGGAATTGAAAATATGTCATCCCATTTGACAGCCAAGGAAATAAGTAGATGCAATAAAAAAATGTATATTTGTGGAGGCATATAGTAAGGAGCCTAAACCAAGTCTGGGAAGTGAGACAGGGAAGACTCCTCAGAGAAGGTGACACCTTAGCTGAAAATTGAAGGGCAAGTATAGAAGTTAAGCACATGAAGAGAGAGATGGAATGTGGGGAAAGGGGGGTCTTTGTTGAGGGTGATGAGTTCTGTTTTAGATGTATTGAGTTTGAGAGGGGCTGTCCAAAGACGAGCTAAAATGGAATTGGGAAAAAAGTGTGTATAACTATAGTTTAAAAAACCCATAAATATAGTTTTTGGCTGTTAGGAATGAGATCTCTACATAGGAAAATGTGAACTTCTCTGCAAGCCCACTGAGCAAACAAAAGGTGATAGAGTGTAGTACAAAAAGCATTGGACTGGCAGTCAGGAATTTCAGTCTTGTCTGTTGCTGATAAGCTGCATGTATTTAAGCTAGTCTCTAGGTCTTGCTTTACACATTTGCAAAATGACCTCAAATAAACTCCAAGGTCCCCACCAGTTCCAGTGTTCTGTGGCTTTGTGAGTTGTTTATGTTCTCAAGCATTTCAGCCCTGACTCTCACCTGAGTTCTCCTGGCTGGTGACAACCTGGAGCCGTTCCAAAGCAGCTGTGGCACATGTGATGATGGCTTGGATTCGAACGTGATCGTGCATGTCGGCCAAGTTCCGTAGCAGGTTCTCCACTGTCTCGTGGTACCACTCAACGATTATGCCTCAGTGAGGGAAATGAGAAGAGAATCACTGTGTTAGGGGTAGATAATGTGCTGGGGGCAGATGACAGGAAGTCTGCCTTCTCCCAGGATAATTCAAGCAAAGCATTAGCTCAGAAGAATAAAGGGCCCTGAGAAGGAGTCTTTAGGGAAGTAATTTTTCTGATGATCCATGTACCCTTCTCAGGTAGTTCCCAGACAAAACTTCCCCCAGAGCTCATCCTACAGTCTGCCTCCCTTTACTTAAATGACTTTTCATTATAATCATCTAAAAAAAAAATTAGAAGGCCAATAAAACAAAGTGGTTAGCGGTACTTTGTGATCAGACATACCTGGTTTGAGATTATAGTTCTTAGCTCTGTGATCTTGGATGAGTTACTTAACCTCTCTGAGCCTGACATTTTTCATTTGTAATATGGAAAAAATGTTAGAATCTACATATTGAGTTGTTTTGACATTAAATGAGTTAACTAGACAAAGTGTTTAGTGAAATGCCTGGCAAGATAATGAGGGTTTAATAAGTGTTAATTACTGTGGTTTTCATTAGGTTTCCTGGCCTTGGAGGGCTCTTCCATCTAGTTTTCAATATCTTCCTCATTTTAGTTCCTAACTGCTCCTTTTGTAGGGATCAACAGTGCCCCTGCTGTCTGTCTGTGTTCTCTGCTAGCTTTTACTCTCTTTCTTATCCCTTTTTTGTTTATCTGATCCAGTTTCACCTCTCTTTTTCTGCACTAACTAAATTAGTCTCTCGTGTTCTGAAAACCAGCAGCCCCTGAGTTCTCCATTCCTGTGACTTTCATCAGTCCATGCTAGGCCATTACTCTGCCTCAGGGACTTAGCCTTCCACTCTCCTATCTTTGAAGGCAATGTAGATACATGATAGCCCCAGCTCCACAAACAAATTCTAGAAAGGGGTTGCTTATACCACAGCCAACTAAAAAGTTTCTTTTCTTTTTCTTTTTTATAGACAGTGTCTCATTGTCTTACTGTTGCCCAGGCTAGAGTGCAGTGGCTTGATCAGAGCTCACTGTAACCTTGAATTTCTGGGCTCAAAGTAATCCTCCTGCCTCAGCCTCCTGAGTATCTGGGACTACTGGTGTATACTACCACACCTGGCTAATGTTTTAATTTTTTGTAGAGACAGGGACTCACTGTGTTACCCAGATTGATGTCAAACTCTTGGCCTCAAGTGTGTTGATTACAGGTACGAGCCACTGAGCCCAGCCATATGGCCAGTGCTTGGGCAGCATATTTTGTCTTTCTCTCCTCACATCATTTATTGAGCATAACGTTTGAGAAGTCAATAAGATTGATTCCTTGCCCATAAAGAGTTCTCAGTTTAGTGAATTTCTGGAAATTATTAAAGTGATACCCACGGCCAAACCACTCAGGTATATGTCAACTAACATTTTTCTAACACCTGCTGTATGAAAGGTTCTTATCTAGTCTAGTCTTAATGAGGGAAACAGAGATTTTTTTATATTTCATAAGAGGGGGAGGGTTTCTCAAAGATTGAAGAGAAACCATCTCCCTCCCAAGTGCATAGCGGTATCAATACTCCCTTGACTTACTCAGACCCCAGGCTGTCTTCCACTCCTGCAGCATTCTCCACAGGATCGCCTGTTCCCAAGTAACACCCTCCTCCAGTGCCTTTGGTTGCCTCTTCAATCTCTTAGTTTTAGTGGACTTTTCCTCCTCATACCCCTGTCGCAGCACATCCTTGGCTGGGATGGGCAGAGCAGTCCAGCGCTGGGCTCCTTTCACGGGTCTGCAGACTATGCAGCAGGCAGAGTGAGGTCTTTTCACCCACCCCCCGTGGCCCTGCCAATAGCCTCTTATTCCTACTCATGCCTAACACCAGGACAAAATGAAACTTTTCTTTGATTCTATAGGGACTATAGAATCTTTTTTTTTTTTTTTTTTTTGAGATAGAGCCTCAAGCTATCCCCCTGGGTAGAGTGCCATGGCATCACAGCTCATAGCAACCTCCAACTCCTGGGCTCAAGCGAATCTCCTGCCTCCGCCTCCCAAGTAGCTGGGACCACAGGTGCCTGCCACAGCGCCCGGCCATTTTTTGGTTGCAGCCATCATTGTTGTTTGGCGGGCCGGGCTGGGGATTCGAACCCACCACCTTAGGTGTACGTGGCTGGCACCTTAGCTGATTGAGCCACAGGTGCCAAGCCTGTTTTGTCTATTTTAATAGTGTAACCACTCCAGCTTTCTTTTGGTTATTGTTTGCATGACATATTTTCCCCATCCTTTTACTTTGAACCTATTTGTGTCTTTGAATCTAAAGTGCAACTCTTATAGATAGTATATAATTGGATCATGTTTTAAAATTTTAATCCATTCTACCAGTCTATGTCTTTTAATTGGAGTGTTTAATTCATTTAAGTTTAATGTAATTACTGATGAGATAGGGATTACTTTTTCTATTTTAATATATTCTGTATCTGTTTATAATTTTTGTTCTCTGTTCTTCCATTACTGCTTCCTTTTGTGTTAAATTGTTTGAGTAATATTTTAATTACCTTGTCTCTATATTTTTGAGTTATTTTTCTTAGTGGTTGCCCAGGGGAAGACAGTTAACATCTTAATTTATAACAGAGTAATTAAGATTAATACATGGGAATGTAAATTAGTACAACCATTATGGAAAACAGTAAGGAGGGTCCTCAGGAATTCAGATTAATTCCTCCTGGCCTGCAGAGGACAGAAAAAAAAAGGGGGGGGAGAGAAACAAATTAACTTCAATAGTATACCAAAACTTTGTTCCTAAAGAAATATTTCTCTTCTGTTTCTCCTTTACCCTCTATTATGTCTCACATATTACATCTTTATATATGTGTATGCTTATCAACATAGATTTTTAAAAACAGCCTTATGCTGTTGTCATTGGAGAAAAATGGCACATTTATACCACTTGTAATATTCACTTCTGCAGTTACCTTTATTTGTACTTTGTTCATATAGATTTGATTTACTGTCTAGTGTCTTCTCACTTCAGCCCAGAGGAGAAGTTCCCTTATTATTTTTTATCGGGCAGGTCTGCTAATGAACTCTCTGTTTTTTTTTTTTTTTTAAATATATGGAGCATCTTAAGGTCTCCCTCATTTTCAAAGAATAGTTTTGCTGATAGAGAATTTTTGGTTGGCAGTCCCTCTCCCCCTGCACTTTGTGTTATCCCACTGCCTTCTGGCCTCCATGGTTTTCAGTGAGAAATCAGCTGTTAATCTTCCTGCCTGGTCACTCCTCCCATGCTGCTTTTAAGATTCTCTCCCTGTCTTTGGCTGTCAAAAGGCTGATTGTGAATTACAAATTCACTGTTACTCTGCCCACATTTCATCATTCCTATTTGGAAGAATGGCATGGAGCACTCCTGCTAATGCTTTAATTCAACCCTTATGACATCTCTGTAGCATTTCCCTTACCTATCAACTTTGGGATTTAGTCATATGTGATTTTATTTTTCATTATCATATTTCTTGGTTTATGGAACTTCAGAGTGGCATTTATGTGATCCATTGTGACTACTCAATAGATTTGTTGAATACTTGCACATGGAAAGGTCCGTGTAAGGCAGGCTTCCCATTTTCTTAGATAAGTGACACATGGTCCTGTGAGGATGACACTTTTGCTTGGTAGAGCACATATATTCAAAATTAACTACTGTGCAGTTAGGATGAAGGTATGCTATGTGGATAAACAGAGTATTTTGGTAGCTCAGAGTAGAAAGTCATGGATTTTCCATTTGATAGATGAGTAAACTGAGTATTAGATAGATTAAGCAGTTTGAGGGCTTGGGGTTACCTAAATTAGAAAGTGACAGAACCAATAGCTAGAACTCACTGTTCTGGGGTTCTTTCTGTGAAACCATGGTGATTCTAGAGTGTGCCTATTTTCTGTTTCCAAGCATCATGCAAAAACTGATTTCTTAAGCCACGTAAATGTGTGAAACATAGACTGGCTGTTTTGCTTCAAAATGTGCGCATGCTATAAATAAAAATAAACACCGTTCATTTACGCTTATTAGATTGCACTAGTATGAATTTAGTAATAAGCAAGTGACTATGTTGAACCTTGAGGTGTCCAAATATAAAAAGATACTTAATTTTTATTAAATTCACTCTAGATTATTTTTTCCCCTCTTTTTATTGATATTTCTCTTTTGCAAAGAGCCCTTCCAGTAAAATTTTACATAGGTAAAGCTGATGTTGGAGTCTCCTTGAAAATAACAGTTACTGATCAATCAGAACTATATTCATTCCCCATAGGATAAAGCCTGACTTTTTTGGGCATACAGTTTTAATTTTAATCTGCATGCTTCCTTTTCTCTTCTCCCATGATTCTTTGCAGCAGGACAAGGAAAAGCAAGTCTTATAAAAAGAAATACAGTATGTGGTGCTTATTAAAGTTACATACATCTCTTCTCACAGGAGAATTTTGATTCACTGCAGGTTGTGCATATGTCGCATATGGACATTTCTAGGGAGCAGATTCCTTATCGCCGAGCAGTGAAGGGCGGGTAGTACTCCATTATTGCTCCAGGAACATGTTAGTACTGATTGTGCAAGGTAGGATACCATGAAATCTGTAAGGTGATTTGGCAGAAGTCGATGCTGTGGGTGCCAGGATTTGGGTACCGCACCACAGCTTCCTGTTTTCAAATGTATTAATTGATCCGCAAAGGACATCTTTTGGAGACAAGAATTCAGACAGACTGGCACAGCCTGGACCTCGGCCAAGACTGCTCGGAAGGTTGCCATACTGGGAGCAAAAGAGTGAGAGAGAGAAAGAGGGAGAGAGAGGGGCAGAGGGAGAGCTGAGGGAAGAAAAAAAGGCAAGACTTGGCACAGCTCAGTCAAATCAGCTTCTTTTGTCTGCTTTCTCGGCTCGAGCTTCAGGAAAGAAAACCGTCCTGGGGTACAGAAAAACTCAGAACTTTTTGGTTTTCAAACTTAGAAGGCTTTTTAAGTCTCTTGGGCTATTTGAAAGTGTTGGCACATACAATGACGTTTAGTCACCAGTATTAAGGGAAATAAAAGCCTTTTTCAAAATGAAGCTTCCACAGTGTCCATGCATTTGGGAAATACTGTATTTGATTTTTTATTTTTTTATTTTTTTGCATGTATGATTATACCATGAGAGACAGGATTAACATAGAAGATGGCAAAGGCAAATTTCTAATTAGAGAGAGTATTAATTTTCTACAAAAATAAAGTGTGTTCATCAGTACAAAACCTGCTTTCAAATCAAATCAGACATCCTTCGGAATGTGTTCAGAACGTAAGTTTTTTTAGATTTTATTTTGCTTTTTTCTCTTCCCATTTGTAGACATTAACTTTTCCAGGAGCCTCTCTGAGATTGTGTGCAACCCCGCCAGGGAGTCAGAGTCAAAGTTGTTTTATCCGTGTGTTTAAGAAAACGTTTTCTCAAAGACACAGCCTTTAGTTGTGCTGCTTCATGCTGTCCTAACTGCATCCCCCCAGCAATTAGTGACAACACGGAAGACCAGAAAGGCAAGCTGAAGACACCAGACTTCGCTTGAAGGGCAAACAAGAAATGTGAGCTCGGTCATTATTTTTTGTGTGTGTGTCTTTGCTCTGAACCATTTTTGGGAGGTGGGTGGGGAGGTGTCTGTGTCTAAGAGATGTATCCGATTAGTGAATTCTCATTGTGAGAAGGAAATGATGGAAGGTAATTTTTATGATGTTGGCAGAAATGGCTGGGAATGGTAGAGAATAGAAATTTAAATCTTTTGGATAAGAAGTGGTGAGCTGCGTTTGAAATACTTGTAGAAAGATGCCATTATTTAGTTGATTAGGTTTTGTGATTAAACGATTACTAGAGATTGGCTCTCTCAAAATGTTTTCAGTAGAAGGGAAATCTAGAAAGTTCATCGATTTTCTTTTTAATACTACCAGGTGTTTTACTTAGATAGATACTTCATATCTGCTTGCCTAACAATAAATACTTCCTGTTAGCCCTGGTGATGGTTGGATTGTGACAGTTTCTGCTCTTAAAAAAAAAAAAATCAGCATTATCGTAGGAGAGGTTAGCTGTAAGGCATGATGAGTTTTTATGGACCACCCTCATCGTCAGTAAGTGTTCTGTTTCTAAGGAAGAGAGTTGGAGTTGTAGGATTAGGTTTTAACTTCCTGTAATCATGCATTTTCCTTTTATTTTATATACTGAAAGAATACAGGAAAATTGTATATATTCGCATAAGTGGTAATCATTTTGGGCAGTATAAAAGACTGCTCCAGGAGCTATCCTTTTGTTTTGAGTATGTAATCACCGGTTTTGTTAATCCTTTGACCAAAAACAAAACAAAACAAAAAAACCCCAACAAAACAAAACCCCTGTCTCTCGCTTTCTGTTATTGCGTACCAAGGATCAGTTGTTTAAGATGGTCTTTATGAAATTATAGGGAGACATCAGCCATCCTGAAAATGGCATTGAAGGTCTGAATACGATTTTAAAATATTACAAGATCCAATCCAGGTGTTTGAATACTTAAGTGATTTCTTCAACTTTTTTTTTTTTAAACTAATCAACGTTTTGATCTTCAACAAAATGAAGTCACTTAATGTTTTATGTGGGTTGCCAACGTGACAACCTTTGTTTTATAAGCTCCTTTATACCCTACCTCGCTGATACTCCTAAAATGGACGCCAGGAGATGAAAGACAAGCTGATAGGCACTGGGGAGGAAATGTTTGCTCGACCGCAGTCTTCCTTTTTATATTGATTACAGGATCATTCATGCCTCTACTAAAAACAACAGTATATGAAACAAAAAGAAAGTTCGATCAGTAAGTTTAAACTAGAGCTCCATTTTAATACCGACCGTCATTATTACCGATTTGTGTTTACTTCCGTGTATTTCTTAAACATTTGACCTAAACCCCTTGTCACTCAGGTTCGCTGTCTATATAACTTATTTAGTTTATTTGAGACCCCTTTTTCCCTTAAAGTTAAAGGAATTGTTTGCTAGTTTATTTCTTAACTCCTTTGCAGCGAACTCACTGAGAACAAACTTTATATTCAGGCTGTTGTATGTCCAATTATTTTTTTAACGGGGTGATCAAAGGTAGGTGAATTAAACAAACATGCCGGAATATACCTAAAGAAATACTCAATTTTTGATACTGGCAAAACTACATTTTATAGTGTGTATTAGGCTTAAGATTTGCTAAGTATGAGCTGTTCAACTCAATACATTTTTCTAATACATTCTCGCTGGCCTACTTGTTACATTTCAAAGGAAAAAAGTTCCCCACGAAGATGCTCCTTATTAACTGGGTGTAACAGATACTTCTTGGTGGAACCTTTTCTCAAAGGTAGAACTTTGAGGACGTTTTCAGAAGGAGAGATGTGCGTGTAACGTAATGTGTGTTTCTTTTATACCTTTTATGCTAAAGACACATCCGCATTTAGGTTCTTAACTATTTCCAGATTAGTACTAATACTTCAAATCTTAAAGTGTGTAAATACGGGTGGCCTGATTGTAAATGAACTCTATCTCAGCACAGAGTTATTGTAGTTTGAATTGAATAACATTTCAAAGTGGAATTATTAAGACAGAAATAAGATTTACCTGCTACTCCGTGCCTATTTATGGAGTTGCACGTTGATGTATGCACCTGAACGTACAAGGACATTCTTTCATAAACGAATGTGAACCTTTCAGAGAGCCTTAGTTTATGATGATTCACTCATTTATTCATTTACTCAACGAATGTGTATTGAGAACCCTCTTAACGATGCTAATATTTTATTGACAGAGTTATTTTGGCTTCCAGGGAAAGAAACCACACGTGTGGATGGAAGAGGGAATAGATTTAAAATAAAACGCAGAAGTCCAGGTAGAAAAAGGTAGCACTGTAATGAGATTCATTTCACTAAAGTCCATTCACTTAGTGTATTCCAGAGTCACTGCGTATAAACAGTCAGGAGATTAGCTGTAGTCCCTGTAGCTATGAGAATTGTGTTTCACCACTGTCGTGGTTGCTGCATCTTATTGCCAAAAAGCTTGAGTCGCTCAGGTCTCCTGACCAATGATAAGCAATTCAGATCCAGGGAAGAAGAAACTAAACAGGGCGGAGTGAACCACCGCTCACAAGCTGGATCCACGCAGGTCAAAGCGGGTGCATTTGATGTGGCGGCAATATACGTACACAACGGTGGCCTGTTTGTGAGCCCTGTTTTGCTTTCCTTTGTTTTTAGTCACAAGACATAGGAGGAAGAGGAGGCCAATCCCACAGGTTTAAGCCAGCATGGCCCTTTGAAAGAAACTTTGCCCGGGGGCAGTGCATTTTAAATGGGCCCATCGGCCCACTTTCTGTATTGTCTTGTAGTTTTGTGTGCAAGCGCGCATGCGCGTGTTAGTGTGTGCCTGAGCGCCTTACTTTATTCTGTGTGGTGACCTCTCATGTAACAAGGTCCATTTTCCTAGAAAGAGATAAAAGTCATGTGAGTCAGGGAGATGGATTTAGAGGCTGCTGTGATGGGCCAGGCCCACGTCAGGCTGGTGGATAATGGGATAGAGAAGAGAAGGTCTCAGGTGGGGTGGGCACCCTGAAGTCATTGTACAGGTATTCCCCAAGGGCCTCCTGTGGGCCAGGTGAAGGATGGACTTGCTGCCCACAAAGAATCCCCAAGAATAACCAATGAGTGTAGATCTCTTCCCAGTGTTCCACATACTTTTACCCCTTCCCCTGTTTGATCCCAGCCTCTGCACCCCTGAGTAAGTATTCACTGATGGAGTAAACCAGTCGTGAGCTAGATTATTATCTTCTTGAGTCGTATGTGATTATGGGAATTTTTGATCACATGTTGAAAAACAAAAATTGCTTGGCTGTATGTTGCTGGTTATGGCTTCATAGGGGTAGGGGTGGAGCATAGGGCCGAGTTCTTTGTGCCCATGTTAGACCCCCTCCAGGTGGCCACAGGAGACAGTATAGAGTAAACACTTGACTGGTGTGGGTGGCCTGAGCGCCCATTGCCTCTCTGGCCGCTCTTCATTGTCTTTCATCCTCCCCGTCCTATTTTCCCAAAGGTTCCCATACTGTACTGTAGGCCGGGGCAGTGTGGCGGGGCGTGGAGTGGGCCACATGGATTGCCTATGGAGCTTGAAGTATTTCTTACAACTGAGGGATGAAGGTGGAGGCACTGAGGGAGAGAAGGAGGTGAGGGGAAATCACGGAGCGCCGAGGGTTCTGCCCAACGCAGCATCCATCAGTCCCGCATGGCGCTGTGAAGGCTGGGCCCCTGGGGTGTGGGTGTGGGGCCTTGGATTAGACTAGAACGTCAGGACAGCCAGTGTCAAGAGAGGATGAGGTGTTACGCGGCGGGGGGGGGGGGGGGGGGGGGGGGGTAAAGGGCAAAAAAAACGGTTGATTTGGCACTTAAATGTTAAACAACAACTTAATAGTTATTAAACCCGGGGCATTTGGTTTTTTGGGAGGGGGGGGCCCC
>CAUYQV010193169.1:0-14692 GCA_963574575.1 Galagoides demidoff | reverse complement strand
TCCCAACACCCAACCCCCCACCACAAACCCAACCCCACCCCCGAATAAGAAGCAGTTATTAAGTTAAAAACTTAAAAAAAAAAAGAAAAAATAAATTAGTAAAATGTGGGTGTACAATTGATAAATTTTATTAAAATAATTTTATAACATATATTTTATTTAATTTTTTTTAACTTTTTATTTGACATTTATAACAAAATACCCCAAGCATGTGGGCCGGGGGCCCGGAAAAGGGAGAAGGAATGGGTGGAGGGGAGAGGATTGGAGGGACCATTTCTGAGGTTTATCTTACAGTGTTACAAGTGAATATCTCTAAGAATAGAATGAGAATGCTTTAAAACAATAACTGAGAAAATTAAAAAAAACTTTATTAGTCTTCTTTGAGCATTAGACTGCTTACAACCTCTCTCATACCACATTAAATCCAAACAGTGAAAACAGGCAACTTTATGTTGTTGTTAAATCTTTAAGGAATACACATACCACTATTTAGTATGATATTCGCTGTAGGGTTTTTTTTTTTTTGAGACAGAGCCTCCAGCTGTCCCCCTGGGTAGAGTGCTGTGGCATCACAGCTCACGGCAACCTCCAACTTCTGGCTCAAGCAAGTCTCCTGCCTCAGCCTCCCATGTAGCTGGGACCACAAGCGCCCGCCCCAACACCCAGCTATTTTTTTTTTGGTTGCAGCCATCATTGTTGTGGTGGTGAACCCAGGCTGGATTCGAACCCGCCACCTTAGGTGTATGTGGCTGGCGCCTTAGCCACTTGAGTCACGGGCATCGAGCCTTGCTGTAAGTTTTTAAAGATGCATTCAGAGATTGCCTCTTTTCCAGATTGCTCTTGGAGAATGGCCTTCAAGATGGATGGTCAGAGGTTCTAACCAACAGAAAAACAGCTTCTTGGACCACTGCTCCTGGAACAGTTATGGGCATATAAACTCCCCAGAACACAGAGTATAAGCCTTATGAGGAAAGAGACTTTGCCTATTTTGTTACTGCTCTTTCTCCAGTTCCAAGTACAGTAACAATCAGTGCAGGTATTAAACATTTTTGAATGAATTAATTGCCCTCCTATACCTCCAACCCCTGACTTTAGCCCACATCTGGAAATTTGCTGTGTGTACTCAATGCATTCAAAAAATGTCAGTAGAATGCATGAGCCATTCCAGCCCCTTCGTCTTTCCTTTTGATTCCTCCATTCTTTTACCTGGACATCTCTATTTCTAAATAACTTAAGTAAAGCTTGATGTTGATGCTTTTGTCAATGGCAGAAAACAAAAATGTTTGACAAGTGTGCAATCTAACTTCATGAATTTCAAAACAGATAGCATCCATTTAGATAAATGCATATGATTCTGCAGCTGATGAAAAAGAAAAATGAAAATGGGGCCAAATTATAGTTTGGTACCCAAGATAATAATCAATCCTTCATCATGCTAATGGTCTATCATGAGACTGTAAAACCACATGAAGACAGGAAACAGGAAAGTCCTCACACCAGATTTCCAAGGGAGTCAACATAATTTGGTTAACAAGACACACTTATCTGTGAATGAATTCTAGCTAAGTGTGAACCTGGCAGTTCAATTATAAAATATGTCAAAGCTTTCCAGAAGCGATTACCACCATAACATTGAATAAGGTTACCATGGGCAGAACAGAGTAATTGGTAGAGTAAGGTGTATTTTTAAATGTCAAACAACATCTTGCTCCTCTTAGAGTGCTGCTCTCTGCCTCTTAACTGTGAATATTAACTACCTAAAGGTTTCTCATTCTCTTCAGAATGGTCTATTCACATTTGTTTTTAAATAACATACTTGGGGAGAGACACATGTAAATCTCTATCAACCAAGTCCTGGCTCTGCCACCTACAGGGCACTGGTAATGTAGAGTGAGGAGAAAGCAATAAAAGGACTAGTGTATGGTAGAAATGGTGGTACACAGGTATCTCAGAAAAGCTCTTGCTGCCACTGCGCTGGTCTGAATGAAATGTGCACTGCATTGCCACAAGCAACTCAGTTGTCCCCCCTCACTTGAGCTCTGATTCCCATACCCTCATATGCTGCTCCTAACTTCAAGCTCTTTCCCTGCACCTTACGTCATCTCTGTGTCTATCTTTCTTCCTCTCTCTCTTTCCCTCCATCCCTCCTTTTCTCCCTCCCTCTTCTCCCCTCTCAACCCCCTCCCAGCTATATTGAAATAAGTGGCAAATGTGAGACAAGGATGGACTTTACTTTAGATGCAATTAATTGATAGAAATTTATTGATAATTTGACACATCTGCAGGTGTATTTACAGGGGGCTGTTGTAGTGGGCTAATAAGCAGCTTTGAATAGCAGGGGAGACGGCTCGGCACCTGTGGCTCAATCAGCTAAGGCGCCAGCCACATACACCTAAGGTGGCAGGTTCGAATCCCCAGCCTGGGCCCGCCAAACAACAATGATGGCTGCAACCAAAAAATGGCCAGGCGTTGTGGCGGGTGCCTGTGGTCCCAGCTACTTGGGAGGCGGAGGCAGGAGACTGGCTTGAGCCCAGGAGTTGGAGGTTGCTATGAGCTGTGACGCCATAGCACTCTACCCAGGGGGATAGCTTGAGGCTCCGTCTCAAAAAAAAAAAAAAAAAAAAAAGAATAGCAGGGGAGAAGCTTTTTTATACCATTATTTTGCATAGTCATGCATACTTAGCAAGCTAGTGCAATACAAAAGCTAATGATAGCAATTAAGGCAGGGAGTTGTAAGGTGGGGGTACATATTGGCTCATAATCACAAGATACATCACAAACACATTATTTCATTATCATAAGATGGGGTATATCATAAGGGGTTACATAATTTAGGGTGGAAGTACATGTTAACTTAAAATACATTAGTTTACAAATTATAAGATAAAAGTTACATAGTTTAGGGGTAAAAATTGGGTAAGTTTCTGAGAAGAACTTGGGACTTACCCAGGGTTTTATTTAGAATCTACCCTTCTTTTCTTCTTTCAAGTTTCTTCTCAGAATCTAACTTCTCTATCTTTGTGGGGGCTGAAGCTAAAAGACTTAGGAGAGATTTTTTTTTCAAGAGTAGGGGGCTTGTTCCCCACTGGTCTTGGGGAGAAGGCCAAGGGCTGGGGGCTTAGTTATCACAATATGAACTCAGTAACTGGATCACCTGCCCCTTAAAGACAGAAAGCCTCCTTCCTGATGCCATCACAGCCCTCACAAACAGTTCTATTATGTGAATACATAAGGTCGCTCATCTTCTTCCATGATCCCTTTGCTGACTACACCTGTCAACCTCCCTCCTTAAACATACTTCTATGGACAGAATGCAAATTCCCAATTTTCCTAGCTTGGATTCTCCAGGTACAAACCTGAAGTCAAGGATTTGAGTATAAGTAGATTTTTTGGAAGGGATCCCAGAAACCATCAGAAAAGGAATGGGAAAGTGATTGAGACAGAGAAGGAAAGGAGGTCAATAAAAGGGGTGTTGCCATGAAGTTACCACTCCAGGCAATGTGAATTCAATCCCACTGGGGAATTCCGGGAAATGGTATAGACACACCTCAATATTATATATACTATTCAAAGGAAAAAGAAGCTGAGGGATTTATTTAGCCATTTTTATCACCTGTTGATTGAAAGTTCCTCTCTGGTGACAACAGCTTCTTGGTACTACTGGCCTGCTATGGGCAAGGGCAGAGTTGGCTCCAGTAGTCAGAGAAAGCCCTAAGGCAAAGATGCAATTGTTGACATTTAAAGTTGAGTTGGTATGCAATGAAATTGCTACAGCTGAGGAAATATGGGTAGGGCCCTGACAATATCCGCTATCCCAACATTTCAGGGGTAATGGGTAACTCTGTTATTTATCTAGGTAGAAACCCTATCAACAGACTCTAAAAAAGAAAAGAAACTTAAATGTAAATCCTCACCATTCCAACCACACCTTAGTCATTCCATCTCAAGGCACTAAGTGCTCATACCACTATACTGATTCCCTATCTTCACACTGACAACGTTTGTAGTTTGCAGTAGAGTTTAAATTTAGAGTGAAAGTATTCAACATTCAAGTAAACTTCTTTCTCCAGAAAAAAAACTCTCTATGTGTAATATTTTATTAAAACTAAGCAAAATAGTTTTGTGTGGGCAAATGTTCTTATTTTTAGGACTAGGAGAACTATAAATCCTAAGGCAATTATCTTTAGGAAAGCAGCAAAGTAATAGAAGAAGGAATATTATCTTACCTTTAATGACTTTTTGTAATATCAAAATAAATCATTACTGACTGAGCTAAGAGGTAATTTCAATATTACAAACAAATCAGTATAACAATTAAGCTATCAGGAATGAAATCATATTAAACATAAAAACTACTCTCAGGCAGCAAAAGATGGCTTTTTGCCTTTAGTAGGAGACCATCAAGATCCAGCTACCAAAATTTCCCAAAAGTCTTAAATGCATCTCTCAGAGTCTTGGGTGCCATTTTGTCCCATGTGTTAACAGTGTGGACCAGGGAGATGGAATTTAATGCCTATAACAAACTAAAAATGAATCATGCATAATGGATTCTAAACAATGGGTTCAATCAAAAGTCTTCATCAAAACACTGAGAGAAATGATGCCATGATCCCAATGGCAAGATTCTAGAAGGAGGAACTTTTGTTGTTTGCATTGGGTTGAGGTCTCCTTCTAGGAAGAAAAATGTCCTATATTTATTTTGTCCAGAATTCTTTTCATAGTGGTTTTGCTCACAAAACCATATTGAATCTCTGAACATTTCTGTTGCATCAACCCATACATATTATTACCATCTTATCAACAAGGAAACTGAGGCACAGAAAGTTTCAACTACCTTCACTGAGACATCACTACTAGCAACACCATATGAATGCCACTTCACCCAGCCACCCAAGTTTATATGGCTCCTCCGGGTAAACTTAGATCTGAAACTCAGGCACAGAAATACTTTGTAAATCAACAACAGGCTGGAATCTTTCAGAATACATATTCAAGTGACTTTCAATTACGAGGATGGTTTAATGAGAACAACAGAGAGAGAGAGGAAGCATATAAAAATTGCCAAAAAATGAGCCAGTGAATACCGGTCTAGGTTTAATGCAAATACATTCAGACTGTTTAATATTAGCCCTTGACAATTTCCTTTAGCTTGCATGATTGGTGAAAATAAATATATGCTATCCCTAAAGCTCAACCCTCAAAGGAAATACCTACTGCTGATAAACAACTTCTATAATTTCATGTGCTCTCTGAAAAGTAATGACTCTCAGAAACTTTAGAACATTCCAAGAGCAAGGAAGGGAAATGGCAATTTATTTAGTGACTTTAATAAAACATGAAGATGCCTGAAGCAAGAAAGTATAATATGGTGGGAATTTTCACTAGATAACATCCATTCGCAGCTGTCATTTGATCTGCATGAAACTGAGGACAACACCAGATTTGTCATTGATTTGGATGGGTTGACTATTCTTCCTTTTAGAGACACTAGAATACTAATAAATTTATTTTCTTCACAAGTATCTATCACAGACAATGTTAAAACTGCCTTTACTTGTTAGTGGCTGTTAGAAAGAATTTCAAAGCTATTGCTTAATGATGTCCTCTGTTATATATGACTGTAGATGCATGGGAATGCTTGGTCATACTATGAACATACTTGTAGAATGCCTACTTTGGGCAGGCACTACTTCTGGCATTTTATTTGAAGCATAGGAGTTGTTTTAACTGTTATATTGTAACAGCAGGCATTTCTAATTTATATTCCAACTAACAATTACTTTTCCGATAATACAGAATCCCTCACCCAACTTGTACGCCCTAACTTCTTGCTTGTTTGCCTGCCTTCAGATGATTTCAAACAGTGGTATTCTACCACCAGGTAGTTCTTCAATGCAGGTATGCTTTCCTCATATGTGCCAGTGTTCGGTTTCCACTGGCAAAATTCACAAGTGTCCTGCATCACGCCACCTAAATCATATTATTCGTAGGAGACGACCTTGCCTCCAACACCACAGACAAAAGTGAGGCTCCAATGTATAGCCATGAACTTTCCATCCACCAACATCAAATTTTGTCCGAGATGTCTTCTCACTCTAGCTTATTACTTCCAGTCTCAGGGGAGGAGGTATCTCTCTTCAGGCTCACAGTTCACCTTTCCACCTGGTCTCCTGCCCCTCCTCTTCTGCTCTACTACATCTATTCATTCCTTCACTTACTCTTTTCCATCTGCACTATCAGTTTTCCACCAAAATAGCACTGGGCCCCTTTAACTAGAGCTTAATTATTTCATACATGAAATTTCAAAGTCTTGAGGCTTCCCCACTGAGACTTTTGCTTTCTTTGGTTTCCGTAGGGCAGCATCCCTGACCTACCACACCCATCCTCTGTCACTGTCACTAACTTTTCCTCAAGATTTTTCTGTTCGTAAGAGTAACATACACACTACAAAATTTTTGTGGAAAATTCTGAAAACATATTCAAAAGAGTCAAATAAAATTTGCTATTAAATAATCTGAGCTTTATGGCATAGTGCTTTCCAAGGCCATATGTTTTCATAATAAAATTCCAATCATTTTATGTTCATTATCTGGATCGTGGTGATGATTTTCAAGGCATATACATATGTCAAAACATATCAGATTGCATCATTTAATACACACACCTTATTGTATGTCAATAATCCCTCAATTAAGCTGTTTTGAAAATGTAAACAATATGTTAAGAAATGAATATTATTTAGAGATGTAATTAAAAAAATAGAAATTGAACATTTAAATCTACTATAATTAAAAAGAAAAAAAAAAAAACCTTTGCCAAAGGATGCACTGAGAAAGAAAGAAAAGGATAGGAAGGACTGCTATAACTGGAATGTAGGACTGAATCTCTTCTGTTTCCTTTTTGGGCTGAAATTCTCATGCCTTGGAAAGGCTGTCTCTTTCTGTCTGTCTGGAAAAAGCACAATTTAACAGGCTTAAGCACTACAGTGATCAGAGCCACGTTTGGGAGAACTGAAAAAAAATCAGTAATGCAAGAAGCAGTTTCGTAGTTAGCTTTTATTCACATAAGGACTTCGCTATGTCAATTAAAATTCTCCAACACATGGAATATTTGGCATATCTAACAGATACTAAAACCATCCAATGGAGAGATGATAATTTATTTCCCTGAATGCTCAATACAAGGATAATAGTTTATTTTTAATTTTTGATCATTACAAATACATGTATTATTAATATTCTTGTGCGTATAATTATGTTGTATACTCAGATTATCCCATGGGATAGATTTCTAGGAGTAAAATAGCTGAGTGGAAGATTAGTAGTTCTAAGACTCTTGTTTTCCTTATGCTCCTTTGTTTACCTGAGTGGTTAGGCCAATTCACTCTCTCATCTGCCATGGATAAGAATGTTCATCTCACTGTACTGTCATATCTTTATTTATTTATTTATTTATATACTGAGAGAGACTCTCACTCTGTCACCCTGGGTAGAATGCTATGGCATCATAGCTCACAGCAACCTCAGACTCCTAGTCTCAAGGAATCCTCTTGCCTCAGCCTCCTGAGTAGCTGGGATTGTAGGCGCCTGCCCCAATGCCTGGCTAGTTTTTCTATTTTTAGTAGAGATGGGGTCTCACTCTTGCTCTGGCTGATCTCCAACTCCTGAGCTCAAGGGATCTTCCCACCTCAGCTTCCCATAGTGCTAGGATTACAGGCATGAGCTGTAATCAATTTCTATAATTTCTTGTGCTTATATTTTTAAAAACTTCTTGGCTCAGCGCCTATAGCTCAAGCAGCTAAGGCCCCAGCCACATACACCAGAGCTGGCGGTATTGAATCCAGCCCAGGCCTGCCAAACAACAATGACAACTCCAACCAAAAAATAGCCAGACGTTGTGGCGGGTGCATGTGGTCCCAGCTACTTGGGAGGCTGAGGCAAGAGAATCACTTAAGCCCAGGAGTTGGAGGTTGCTGTGAGCTGTGACGCCACAACACCCTACCCAGGGCGACAGCTTGAGGTTCTTTCTCCAAAAAAACAAAACAAAGCAAAACAAAACAAAAAACTTCTTGTTACTTTATAAGTGAAAAAGTATTTTATTGTTACTGTGGTTTGCAATATTTTGTTACTAGGGAGATCTGACATGTGCCTGGTATCATTTGGGGTCATAAATGCATCTTTCCTTTTCGTTTATGTATTGGCCCATTTTTCTATGGAGACATTCATGCTTTGATTGCTGATTGGTAGTATATTTATATTTATATATTAAATATACTAACCTATTCTCTATCTTACTGTACCAGAATGTATTCAACTTCTCTTACTTGCCTCTATTTTAAATGGAGTTTTCAATATACCCATAAAATATTTGCATATTTGTTTAACACAAAATAGTCAATTTTCCCTTGTGTCTTTTTCCAGTGCTTTCAGGTTGAGAAATAGTTTCCTCAATTCAAGATTAGTTCTACAACTATCTATTTTATCCTCTAGGGTTTTTGTGATTATATTTTTAACTCTAAATCCATCTGAAATTTATTTTGGTGTATAACGTGAAAATGTAACATACCATATTTTGCTGGATATGATGCACTCCCACCTACGTTTTTTGTCCAGACTTTTGGGGGAGAAAATCCTTCATTTTCATTTCTTAATTCAAATTTGTATTTGTTTGTATTTAGGCACTTGTTTTTTTGTGTTATAAAATAAGTTTATAAAAGTATCTTTTATTAGATACTTAGATTGCTAGCTCCCACCTAATGCGTAGAAAAGAAATGTGTCACTCTTTGTTGGCCAAAAATGCTTTTGTTACAAGTTCATTCTAAGTTCAACAAAACCAATTACTGTACTCCAGGATATTATTTTGCACATGGATATCTAGAGTTACACTTTTAATGAGGAAGGATAAATAAAAGAATTAAAAACATTTTACAGATATGGAATTAGTACCCCCCTTATATAATGTGCATCTTCATTTTTCCTTCAAAATTGTATCTCTTTCATGTTTACATGGCTGGAGCTAGAACTTACTCTTCTTAGAATGGAAGAAAAAACAGCCGAGTGTTGTAGTGGGCGCCTATAGTTCCAGCTACTTGGAAGGCTGAGGCAAGAGAATTGCTTATGCCAAAGAGTTTGAGAATCGCTTATGCCCAAGAGTTTGAGGTTGATGTCTCAGCACTCTACAGAGTGTGGCATAGTGAGACTCTGTCTCAAAAAAAAAAAAAAAAAAAAAGAATGGAAGAAAAAGTATCCATTGTACTTAGTACTATTATGAAACCAATATACAATCGCCCACACTTTCTTATGAAAGATAAAACACAACTATAGCCCAGGATGAAGGAGGGAATAGGAGGGGAGGGGAGGGGTGCAGGGAGGCCATCTGGAGGGAGGATAATCGGTGGGACCTCACTTATGGTGCATATTGCAAAGGCACTTGTCAAATCTATTAAGAGTAGAATGTAAATGTCCTAACACAATAATTAAGTGAGGTGAAGGCTGTGTTAACCAGTTGGATGTAAGAATTCCAAATTGTATATAAAATCAGCACATTGTACCTGTAACCCATAAATGCATTAATGTACAGTTATGATTTAATAAAAAAATTAAGAGGAAAAAATTGGTCCAGAAAATAAGCATTATACACAACAAAATAAAGTAATATTTTTCCCAAATAATTTTCTCAGCACTTTTATTGAATATGTCTTCTGTTCACATTAGTCTGTGATATTTTGTTTAGCACATGTTAGACTAAGGTCTTCCATATCCCTAGGATCTGTCTTATACTGACAAATTCAATATTTCTGATCACAATTACATTGCAATTTTATACTATGTTTGATGTAAAGCAAATCATTCCCACTGCCCACACATTTCCTAACATCATTTTGAAAAATATTCAAATAATTCCACATTTTATAACTTCATTCGCCAGTGCATTCTTCGCGAAAAACTTCCTATAATATTGCAAGAAAAAATTCCAGTGGGAGATTTTAACCATTCCACCCTCCTCAGTTTATAAGAGGGGAAAGGAAGAGGAGAGTCAAGGGCACCTCTGGAGACCTAACTCACTGCAGAATAGGGCTCTGTCAGATTCCCTCCCCTCCTCTTCCCACCCTGAAAAGGACCAGAGCAGCAAAATCTGAGTATGATGAAAGTTGAGCCTGAGAAGGGACTCCAAGGAAAGTCAAAAGTAGAGACATTGGGGATCCCTGGAAGAGATCACGACTGGGTACCAGGTCCTGTCTTGAAACTTAACTAGGGAGAGGACTTGATCCACCTGTGGACCCCTCTGAGCAGGGGAGAGCAGCCAGGGAAACTGCAGAGCAGCCCTGGAGCAGCTCACACTTCCCACATGCAGTTTGGCGCTCATGCATGAATTTCACATGGGTCCCGTGAACAACTGTGAAGGAAGCCAAGCTGAGCAAATGCTACCCAACCACGTTGCTGGAGAGAAGGTGGGAGTTGGAAGACATCAAAAATGAGGCAGATGGTAAACATCTCAGTGCCCCTTAGGAGAACTGGGGCTTAGACACCCTCACACAAAGGGCATTGAGGACCTGTCAAAGAAGCAGCAGCAACCACGGGCAGATTGAAATGGAGCCCAGCTAAGTAATTGGCTCCTTTCCCTAACCCCTCTTTTTTTCTGTGTCCACACCAGATGAATTGCAGGAAGAGGGAGGCGCAGAGAAGGGACATCCCAGAGGAGCCCACCATACACTGGTGTTCACTTCACACCCCTCTAGCCACAAACCTGGCAGGCCCTGGGGAAAGCGAAAAGCTCTGAAGGGTAAATGAAACCGACACAATTTTAATATCTAAAAGCAAAGTTAAAGAGTCATCCCAAGATGTCCTTAAAGGAGTCAGTGACCCAGCAGGGAAGGATTTTTTTCATGTGGCACAGTTGTGGGAGTGAGAGCTGAGAATGGAGAAAAATAAAACCATTTCCTCTTTGTACCCTACAGGGATGAGACAGTTCAATAAAACACTTGCATATGAATAAGCAAAGAGGAGAAAGTAAAAATCATCTGTTATCCCACAAAGCAGCTATAACTAATATTAACCAAATTTCTTTTCAAAAATGCAATTACGATGTATTCATTGTTTTTTTGACCTTTTATTCTCAGAAATATATTCTGAACATTCGTGCTTTTTATAAACAGGTATGACAACATGATTTTTACTAGCTTAGAATATTTTATCCTATGAGTTGATGATTTACTTAAGCAATGCATTTCAGCTTGCTTCCAACATTCTACCTTTATATACAATGCTACAATGGACATCCTTAGAACTAATTCTGTGTGCCTTAATTATTTCCTTAGGGTAAATCCCAGTAGTTGTTTTATCAAAACACACACACACACATATATTTTAAAGCCTTTCTTATATGCTGCCAATTCCCCTTCAGTTTTCACGTCCACTGAAAGGCACAAGAGTCTGTTCTTCCACATTTTTGTCCAAGCTGAGTAGTTTCCTTCTTTTGGTTTGCTTGATGTCTATTTGTGGTATTTTTAAAAAATGTATTTCTTGGAACACTACTGAAAGCTGACATTTTTCATTGGTTTATTACTGGTTATTTATAAGACCTGTGTCGCGCATTGCCTGTTTCTGTATTCTGTTCATTTTCTACTTGTGTACAACTTTTCTTCTTATTTTGTAAAAGCTATTTATATATCCATCATATATATTGCAACCATTTTTATACCACATATATTACAAATATTCGTCCCAGTTTCTCATTATTTATGATGCTATTTACTGTGCTAAAGTTTTTAGATTTAACCACCTAAAATTATTTTATGGTTTATGTCAGAGGTCAGCAAACTTTTTCTATAAAGGGTCAGTAAATACATATTGTAGACTTTGCCAACCAAATGGTCTCTGTTGCAACTACTCAACTGTGCAGAACAAAAACAGCTGTGAGACAGTATGTCAGTGAATGGCCATGGCTACATTCAAAATTCAGCAGTGGCCTCTAGCTAAGCCACTGGTATGAAGTTTTGTAAGTGTTTTGCCACCGACTCAAATTAGAATTTCAAAAAGTAGTGTTTTATTAACCACGGGGCTGTCTCTGCAAAATCTAAATCAGACTAAGTGAGAGAGCATTGAGGGGTCTGAAGTTGGGGTTTTTCTAGTCTAAAAGGTGGCAACAAGCCAAACAGGTGGTCTGAAAGTTAGCAATTTAAAAGTAAAAAGAAAATTGGCAAAAGAAGCAGAAAGCAAGCACGGGGGTCACAATGACCCCCTTTTACAGAAGTGAACTGGCAGTTTAGTGGTTTAGCCAATAGGTAACATAAAGGGCAGTTAGATAACAATAAAGTAACATAATGCAGATCTATCAACTAATGGATAAGTAAAACAATTTGTCACAGCACTTAGCTCATTAATTCTCATGATGACAGCACTTGACCCATCTGTTTTTACCTTGTCCTGTTCTGGCCCGATCCAGACTAATTTAAGAGTAATGGTACTTGGCATCATTTCATTTACCCATTTTCCCCTTCCTCCTACTGGAGGGTGGGAAGGTGAGGGAGTGGGTGGTGGTGAGGGGTGATGGGGTGGTGTGAGGCCATTGTGAGGCCGCTGGCATCCATCTTATGGGGGTAATGAGTCAGCTGGCACCCATTTCAGTTTCTCCACCAGAAGGATATATTATTTTTCTATTATCTTCTATTCTATTCTTGTATGGGTTCTCTTTGTAAATTTAATACATTCATAATTAATTTTGTTGATTGATTTTTTTCTCAAATTGTTAGCCATCTGGTTTAACGTCATTTATTGAATAATCCAGCCTTTCCTGAGTGGAACTGCAATCTTTGCTAAATTAAAAAAATATGAACACAAGCACATATACTTGGATTTGAAAAAACTCTATTGATATTGGGTAGCTAGTATCACACCTTTCATTATTAGAGTTTTTCATATTTGGTATAGCAACTCCACACCCCTCATGCTCTTTGTAAGTTTTTTTTGTTGATTTTCCCTTTTTTCCAAAATGTTCTTTAGACTCATTTTGTCAAATTCTAACACAAATCACATTGTATAAAAAAAAAAACATACTATTTTATCCTGAACTATGGCTGAACGAAAGAAACAGCCTCAAAGTTTCTCTGACCTTCCACACACACACCCCCGCCCCTGCCTCCTGTCTCCCAATCTTCTCTCTCTTCTAAAAAGCATAGGATGAAGCTGTTCTTCGAAGTTTCCTTATCTATCTAGAAGCCAGATCTGAAGAGACTGAAAATTAAACACCATACCTGAATCTGAGAATTTCTTCTCAAACTATTGCCTACTCTCTGTCCCACCCAATTTCCAAAGAAAATGATTTACCGTCTATTCTCTGAGGATTAGGTTCATTCATTTCCCCCTAAAAGTCATTTATGATCCCTTAAATTGCAACATTTCTCTTATCTCCCCTTCTTCTCTAAGCATCTGTACCTCAGTGGGTTATTGGGCAATCATTCCCCTGTGATGCTCCCATTCTACACACATTAGAATCAATTCATGTACCTTTTCACCTATTACTCTGCCTTTTATCAGTTCATTTTTAGCAAACCTTCAGAGGGTGGAGGAGGAACCTTTTCTTCTTTGCCCGTTAGTATTTTGATTGGAAGTGCATTAATCTATACATTAATTTTTAGAATAAAATTGACAATTTAGGCTCGGCGCCTGTGGCTCAAGCGGCTAAGGTGCCAGCCACATACACCTAAGGTGGCGGGTTCGAATCCCCAGTCCGGGTGTGCCAAACAACAATGATGGCTGCAACCAAAAAAATGGCCGGGCCTTGTGGCGGGTGCCTGTAGTCCCAGCTACTTGGGAGGCTGAGGCAGGAGACTCGCTTGAGCCCAGGAGTTGGAGGTTGCTGTGAGCTGTGATGCCATGGCACTCTACCCAGGGGGATAGCTTGAGACTCCATCTCAAAAAAATAAAGAAAGAAATAAAAATTAAAAAAAAAAAAGAAAAAGTATTTTGGGGCATATGAAATGGGGTATGTGTCAGGGGAAGACCATTGAGAACTGATAGTTTGTGTGATACATGGGAAAAGAACATTTTTCAGGGAATTGTATGAGGGACTCCTGATGAAGAATACCTCTAAGGACATGTGTGATCCAGAGCATTTGGAAGATGCCCCCAAGGAGAGCAGGGAATTCCCTAGCTTCATGGAGGGGGATGAGAAGGGCCCAAGGGTTCTGCTTTCAGGTCAGTGGGCCTGGATCTGTGAACAGACCTCACCCATTATTACCAGGTCTGTGTAACTTTGGATGCCACTGTATAGCTCTGGAAATCAAATCTTCAACTGAAAAATGAGTACCCAAGGCCCTGGAGATCCCACAAGGGACAGCCACTTTGATGTGGTTTCTGTGCTGGTACCTGTCATAGCTTGCTTGTATTTGGGTTGCTTGCTATTGCCTTTGGATGAGGCTCCCAGCAAAACTGAGGTAGGGGGCCAGGCGCAGTGGCTCACACCTATAATCCTAGCACTCTGGATTGGCAAGGTGGGTGGATTGCTTGAGCTCACCAGTTCAAGACCAGCCTGTGGCTCAATCAGCTAAGGCGCCAGCCACGTACACCTAAGGTGGCGGGTTCGAATCCCCAGCCCGGGCCCGCCAAACAACAATGATGGCTGCAACCAAAAAATGGCCGGGTGTTGTGGCAGGCACCTGTGGTCCCAGCTACTTGGGAGGTGGAGGCAGGAG
>CAUYQV010193167.1:0-10202 GCA_963574575.1 Galagoides demidoff | reverse complement strand
TCTGTGCATAATTCTCTGCCATTTTATCACAGCCAGGATGCAAAACAACTCCATGAACCGCCCCTCTAGTCATCTCCTTCAACTAGTCTTAATTCCTGATAATAACTGGTCCTTTTCGTGTGTGTGTGTGTTTGATGGTCTTTTGTTGAGTTAAAATTCACATAACATAAATTTAGTCATTTCAAAGTGTACAGTTATGTGGCATTTTGTACACTCACAATTGTTGTAACCTTATTATCTCCTCACAGTTCCAAAACCTTTTCAGCACCACCAAGTAACCCTGTATGCCGTAAGCAATTGCTCCCCATTCTTCCCTACCCCTCATCCCTCTGAATGCCTGATTTGCTTTCTGTCTCTAGAGTTTACCTAATCTCATTATTTTGTGGACATGGAATCATATGTTTGTGACCTTTTATATCTAACTTTTTAACTTAATTTGTATTAAATCATAACTATACATTTATGGGGTGCAATGTGATGATTTGATATACAATCTGGAATGCTTAAATCAAACTGATTAACATAACCATCACCTCACTTATTTTTTGTGGGAAGACATTTATAATTCACTCTTAGTTGTTTTGAAATGTGCCCTTGCATTGTGCACATTAGGCGAGATCCCCCCACTCGCCCTCCCTTCTCTCCCCTCCTCTTACCCACATTTCAGTGTGTCTTTTACTTTATTCCCTTTTGTGGCTGTATAATATTTCACTGTATCTATATACTGAAATCTGTTTATCCCTTTATGGATATCTGACTGTTTCCACTTTTTGGCTTTTGTGATTAACACTGCGATGAAACATGTGTATATGCATTTGTTTGAGTACTGGCTCTTAATGTTGGAGGATATATATATCTAGGAGTGGAATTACAGGATCATATGGTACTGGGGTGTTTAACTTTTTTAGGAACAGTCATTTGACTGCTTTTTACATTCCCACCAGTGATGTACCAGATTCCAATTCCTCGTATCCACTCCATCACTTATTTTCTAATTTTTAAAAAAGTGCTGGCTTCCCAGTAGGTGTGAAGTGGTATTTAACTGTAATTTAGATAGGCTAATGATATTTCCTATGTTCACTGGTCATATGTACATAGTATAAATGGAGAAATGTCTATTCAGGTCTTTTGCCCATTTTAAGATTGTATTTTTTGTCTTATTGTGGACTTGTAAGTGTTTGTTATGTATTCTTGATGCTATACACTTAGATATTTGCTTTGCAAATATTTTATCCTATTTTGCAGGTCTTTCACTTTCTTTATAATGCCTCTTGAGGCACATGATTTTTTAATTCTCCCATCCAAGTACTAACCAGGCCCAACCCTGCTTACCTTCTGAGATCAGATGAGATTGGGCACGTTTAGGGTTGTATGGCCGTAGACTGATTTTTTAATTCTGACGAAGTTTGGTTTATCTGATTTTGTTTCTGTTGCTTGTGCTTTTGGTGTCATGGCTGAGAATTCAAGGTCTTATCCGAACTGAAGGTCATGAACCATTTAGCCTTATGTCTTCCTCAAAGAGTGTTATGGTTTTAACTCCTACGTTAATGTCACAGACCCATTGTAACTTAAATTTTGTATATGATCTAAGGTAAATGTTAAAGTTTGATTTTCTTTTTTTTTTTGCGGACGTCCGATTGTCCCAGCACCATTTGCTGCAGAAACTGTTCTTTCCTGCCGTCGAATGGACTTGGCACTTTGCTGAAAATCACTTGGCTATGGATGCATGGGTTTATTTCTGGACTCTCAGTTCTATTCCGTTGGTCTTTATGTCTGTCATTATGCTAATTCCATATTGTTTTGATTACTAAGCTCTGTAACATGGGGAAGTGTATCTCCAATTTTTTTCCTTTTATAAAATTGTTTTTTCCCTTTTCAGGTTCACTTGTAATTCCTTATGAATTTGAGGATTAGCTTTATCATTTCTGAAAAATAATTTTTTTAAAAACCATGGGAATTTTGACAGGGATCACAGTGAGTCTGTAGATTGGTTTGTGTAGTATTGCCATCTTCGCAATATTAAGGCATGTGGTGAGTGAACACAGGGTTATCTTTCCTTTTATTTGGGGCTTCTTTAATTTTTTATAACCATGTTTCATTTTCAGTGTACAGACTTTTATGTCCTTGGTTCAATGTATTTCTAGGCAATATTTTTTTGAATGCTATTACTTGTAAATGGTTATGTTTACTTAATTTCTTGGTCATAAGAGTTCTTCTCCTGCTACTGATCATCGGTAGATCCTCCAAATCATTCTCCTTGCTCGTTTTGCTGGGTTTGCTAGAAGTGGGCTTACTTGGGCACCTGCCCTGGTTGCTAGGCTGGGGATCAGGAAATATTGGTATTGGGATGTAGCACCATTATTTTATTCATGCTCCTTTTTTTTTTTTTTTGGAGACAGAGTCTCACTTTGTCACCCTTGGTAGAATGTCATGGCATAGTAGCTTACAGCAACCTTAAACTCTTGGGCTCAAGCGATCCTCTTGCCTCAGCCTCCCAAGTAGCTGGGACTACAAACACCCACCACAACTCCTGGCTGCTTTTATTTAGAGACAAGGTCTTGTTCTTGCTTGGGCTGGCTTGATCTGGTGAGCTCAGGCAATCCACCCACCTTGGTCTCCCAGAGTACTAGGATTACAGGCATGAGCCACCATGCCTGGCCTATTTAAGTTCCTTGGACACCTAGACTTTTCCCAGTTTTGGACGAATGTGAATGAGGCTACTAAGAATATTTTAGTACAGTCTTTTAGTACGTGGAATTCCCAGGAGTAGAATGTTGCTCATAGTGTTGAGTCATATGTAGTATTAAAAAAAAAAAGCCAGGCCTTTTTCTGGGAGTTGTACTAGGTTCCATCCTCATCAGCAATAGATGAGGATTCCTGTGTTCCCCATCTTTGCAAGAATTAGGTATTTCTTAGTCTTTTAAATTTCAGTCACTTTGGTGGGTATATAGTGATGGAAAATTTTAGTTTTAATTATTAATTTGTTGAGGACTAATGATGGGAACAGTGTCATATACTGATGGACTAGTCATATAGCTTTGTGAAATTTCTGTCCAGAATTTTTATACTTTTTTTAAAATTAGAAGTCTTTTTTTCATTAGTGAATTGTAAGATTTATTTATATGGGATGTATATCAGTCTTTTGTGAAATGTATGCTTTTTAATACTTTTTCTCAGCTATTATGTTCTGTTACATATTTTCTGAATTATGTCTTCTGATTGGCAGAATTTTAAAATTTTGGAGATTATTTTTTTCAGTTATGGATTTGTTAGGTCTACCTTTGATCAATATAATTTGAGACAATAATATTCAGTGAATTCACAATTGAAAATTTTGTTAATCTTGGTGCATTACTCTCTTAAATTAGTATGTAGAAAACTTTTTTGTCCCTAGAAATATTCTTTGTCAAAAGAATAGTTTTCAATATATTATTATTTGAACACCAGTTTTCTTTAGGTTAATATATCTAGCATTATTTATATACCTTTTGAACTTCAATCTCACTGGCTATTTTAATCCTATGTGAAAATTTTTGTCATTACTTAAGAATCAATTCTTTCACATTTATTTTTATTTTGATATATATGAATCTGTTTTTATTATTTTATTTGTACTTGCTATATTTATGTTTACACTGGGTGTATTTTTTTCTTTTTTAAAATGTATTGTTTAATCATTATTTTTATGATCCTCATGAAAAAAAACAGGTCTTATGAATGCTTTAACTTGAATCATTTCCTCTTCAATTTTTATGGTACTTTTGCTCAATATTTTGGTTTTAACTTTTTTTGAACCCCACAAATTAGACAGTAACATTATTGCCTTACATAGTAACTTATGTTACTTGGTCATACCCTCTTGCTTCTCTGACTTTTTGGCTTGGCTCTTTAATCCCTTAAGTTACTTAAGTATCCCCTGTTGGAAAAAGCTCTAATTTTTTTTCAGTCAAATATATTTGTTTCTATATTTGATTTTAAAATTCAATGTGATCCTGAGGCTTGATGTTTTTCAATCATCCTGAAAATTTCTCACCTGTTTCCTAACAAATATTGCCTCTTGTATAATCCTCCTGCAGGCTCTTCCTGGAGTTCTTACTACCGCTGTCCATGTATGCTTATCTCTTCTTTGTATTTTAATCCTTCATATTCTTCTTCTGTTGCTATATTCAGGCTAATTTGTGATGATCCATATTCTTAATTACTAAATTTACTTATTTTATCTCTAATTTCAATATTTTTTTCTTAATTTTAAGAAGTTATGTTATGTAATTTATTTTTTTCAAACTCCATCAGGTTCCTTGTTCCTTGCTTATGTTTCAAAGTATCACTTTTGTTTGGGGACATGTGTTAAACATAGTTTACATTCTGTCTTCATTTATTCTATAACTGCATTATGGGTCTTTGCTCTTATGTACAATGTGGATTTCTGTAGAAAGGTTGAAAATTAATCTGTGAGCCAAAATATATATTCCTTCAAGGACATTTGCTTCTGTTAATCACATCTAATGCCACCAGCTCAAGACTATGTTTGGTTATATTATTCATTTGAGGGCTTTTAGGCAACATAGTTAACAAAATTCTGTCCCAAAAGTCAGGTTAAGTTTGGTGAGAGAGATCTAAAAATGAAAACCATGCTTCCAATTGCAGTGGTTCATGCTTCTAGTACTTTGAGAGGCTAAGGTGAAAGTGTCCCTTGAGGTCAGGAGGTCAAGACCAGCCTGGGCAATAGCAAGATCCTTTTTCTACCAAAAAAACCCCCCCCACAAACAAACAAACAAACCAAAAAACCTCAGCATGGTAGCACACACCTGTAGACCCAGCTACTTGGGAGGCTGAGGCAGGAGGATATCACTTGAGCCAAGGTTGCTGTGAGCTGGCACTCTACCCAGGATGATAGAGTGAGACTTTGTCTCAAAAAAAAAAAAAGAAAGAAATAAAAGAAGCGCCTGCATCCCCCCAAACCAAACCAATTATTTATGCAGCCTTCAAACAGACACGTTTGCTGTTGTCTTCTGTTTCAGGGTTGTTTTCCTTTTTTTCTTTTCTTAAACCAGGGGAAACCCTGCCCACTCCAACAAATTATGCCATTGAGTTTCCCACATTTGGAAGAATAGCGGAGTCAGCACATCCACAGTCCAGTGGATAAGTTGCACCCTAGGGAGACCACCTTTGTGATCATGGATCTCCCCTGTCAGATAAGCACTGTTTTTTCCTTTCTTTTTTTTGATTAATCAACACTTAACCCAATTGTGTGGTATTCATGTCCTACCTCTAAACATAGAGCACTTTCTGGGCTCCCAACCTGGCCTATCCTAGCTTTCAACACCTGTTCCTTATAGAAGTACTTTTAAAATAAGGCTGTTTAAAGTGAAATTTTTCATGTTGCTAAGATATGAAACCCTCTGAGCTTCCTATGAAATCTTCAGTAAAGTTGTTTGAATAGCCAGCTATGTTTGTTTGTCTTGTTCATATAGATACACTGAGATTCTACCAATGTAAGACAGATGGAGAGAACATTTGTAAGATTTCTAGACATCAATTCATTCAATTAATTATTTAAGTGAAAAAAGTAATTCACAGCCAAGATAACCTTAAGAATGCAGGGGCTCTGAGAAAGTTTCAAAAATGTTGTGGAGTGTTTTAACTGCTGTGGATTATGTAGTATGTAATTTTAAATTTTCTTTTTCCTTTAAAAAATTCTCATGCGATAGAGATTCTACCAAATTTGACCCCCTATCCAATATATTTCTCAATATAGGTTTTAATTTTCTCTCTTTTTCAAAAAAATGTTATATCTTGGTGGTGCCTGTTGCTCAACGTGTAGGGCGCCAGCCCCATATGCCAGAGGTGGTGGATTCAAACCCAGCCCTGGCCAAAAACTGCAAAAAAAAAAAAAAAAAAAATTTTATATCCTAATCTAATAATCTACTGGAAATTTTGTATTCCCTTTTAGACTACTTCTCCATTAAAACTGCTACACTTTAGGAGACATTGTCCTTTACAATTTATTTTCATTTAGTTTCTTTCAAAGCTTTTGATAATGATCAACAAGTGAAAAATCCAAAAAGTGATTGTCATATTAATTGCAATTGAGTTTAGTTACATGAATTATCTATTTTCTGTGAATTTGAACAGTTTATCATAATCATATTTCAAAATAATGTTTTTTAGCTTGAGCATACAATGGATAATAATTCTTCTGGTGAAGAATAATTAAAGGAAAAAAAGTTCTTAAGAGTAGAAGCATAATCTAGTGACAAATAGTTCATGTTCCAACATTTGTTTGGATCTTTGTAAATTGTAAAGAGTTACATAAATGCTAGATTTTATTTAATTCAGATACTAATGTGGCCATTTTATTAAGCCTGTTGTTAATTGCTTTAGAAGAACCAAATGCCTGCCATCAAAAGGAAAATATAAGCAATCAGGTCCCGTGTGAGTGCAGCAGGTGCAGAAAACAAAAAGCAGTGGGTCATGCTTAGCCACAAGTCTCCCTGCTACAAAACTGAGAGCGGCGCTCAGTTTGTGATGGTGCTGTTTACTGAATGGATCTTTTTACTCTCATATGCCTCATCCAGCAGCCAATTTCCTTAATTGGGACCATTTATCTGTTATCTTAAAAAATTCAACTGGATGAACAGTTAATTCTAGAGGCCAATGATATAATACATGTGGAAGTCATTTGAAAACCAATAAGTTCTTATATGTATATAAATTATTATTGTAAATATTACAATCAAAAAAAATCTTTTGTTCCTGAATTCTCTCTGCAAATGCTTTTTTCTATCATCCATGTCTAAAACTCAACTATTGAAATTGATTTAACCTTGTTAAACTTTCTGACAAATGAACATACCTAATTATTTTTGGTTATAATTTACATAGTAGTAGAATGATCACTTATGGAAAATTAGTTACTTTCAAAATTAGTTAGTGTTACTTTTCAACAGTTTCAACTGTTATTTTTTCTTTTCTCTAGCCTAAGAATAACTAGGCTATTGATCAGTTTTAAAAAATAGCACTTCCTCTGGTTTCTCCCTGTATCCTCCAAAGCCATAATCTGGGCTCAGTACTCAGGTTTGACTCCAAATAATGGATTCTGAGGAAATGGTAAGACACATGGATAAAGACTTGCATTAAAGGCTTATCACCAAACCAGCAGAATATTGGAAACAATCTTTATCAGTTTATGAAGATTAAATAAAAGTTGTTATATCCATATGGTAGAATATTAGGTTGTGATCCAAATGTTTATGAGAGATTTTTATGAGATTAGATGCATGATACAATTTTCACTGAAAAAGTAGAAGCCAGGATCATTCATACAATAGAATTTCAATTTTCTATGAAATACTGGCAAGAATATTGAAAGGAATACATATACAAATGTTTCATTGGCTCTCTGAGTGGTGATATATAGGGGATTTAAAATATTTTTTACACTATTTTTCGGAAACTTTGAATAATGATCACCTGCTATTTTTAATATCAAGACACAAGAATAAAATTTTATTTAAAAATGCAAAGGTTGGTTTCAGCCAACTATAGCCAAATCCAGCTGGCCACTTGAATTTGTAAATAAAATTTGATTGGAACACAGCCACTCCCATTCATTTCTGTATTGTCTGTAGCTGTTTCTGGCCTACAGCTGCAGAGCCGAGTAGCGGCAACACAGACCATATGGCCCACAAAGCCTGAAATATTCGCTATCTGGACTTGTAGGAAGAAGTTGCCGATCCCAGTTCTAGGATATTACCCTGCTATTGATCTCATCCCAGCAGTCTTACTGCTGTGTCTGAGAAATCCTCATTCCCTGCTCCTCTTGGGACTCCTGTGTGTTCACGAGGGTCATTCTTCTCCATGTAGACGCGCACTGTCACGTTCAGAGCTTGGATTTCACTGCTTCTCAGTCAGCCGCCACCCTCACCCACCCCAGAACCTCTGGAGGTGTGGATGCAGCCATGCTCTGCTTGTACCCTCACTACCCCGAGGACTCACAGTCAGCTGCTTCTTGGGTGATATGCTTGAAATCACTGGCAGTGCTTCTGCTCTTAGGAGAACTGATTTTGACCCACTCTCCTCTTTGAGGTGATCCCTTCCTGCGTGGAGCCATGGCAGTCACCTCTCTGTGTCCTGCTCCATTCTACCCTCTTCACTCCTGCTCCAGGCTAAATTATCCCCAAGCAGCAAGCCAGGGACAGACAGGACCCTGAGGTGCTCCCCATTCATTGGTAGTGAAATCGGCTTTTCCATTCACAAGGAATGCCCATGGCATTAACTTTTGTTTGATTAAAAAGTGAAACAAAACAATAAAGCCTCAAAAAATCAAACATTAGGTCACCGGCTACGCTCACTCACCTACAGAATTCACTTGTGTTTGTATACGTTTGTCTTTTGTATACATTTGTCTTTGTATACATTTTGTCTTTTAATCCTCCTAAGGACTCTGAGTATTATGACATAGTGTTATTATGGATTTTCTGATGATAAATCCTCTGAATGTTAATGGCATGAATTTAAGAACTTCCATGCCTGCTGATACCAAGATTCATGTCCTACATGAAAGAGCTGGTGGGCTGTGACGTCCCTTCACAGCTCTTGCTGTATGGTTCTTGTTTAATAAGCTCATCTTTCAAGATCTCAGGTGGTGCGACCTTCACACGGTCCAGTCCTTTGCACGGTCCGGTCCTTCACAACCGGGAATCCTGACCTTTCTCATCTGACTTATGCAAGTTTGTATCAGTGGCTCTCACTTCATATTTTTACAGTTCCATTAAGATGTAATTGATATACACAAATCTTCACATGTTTAATGTATACAATTTGATGAGTTTGCCCAGGTACATAAACCTGTACCATCTCTTTCAAAAGTTTCCTTGGGTTTCTTTGCCTTTTCCTTCCCTTTGTATAAGAATACTTAACATAATATTTATGCTCTTAAAACATTTCTGTTTTTGAGAAATGTTGCCTAGGCTGGAATGCAGTGGTGCTGTCACAACTCAACAGTGGTCAAATTCCTTGGCTGAAGAGGTCCTCCCATCTCAGCCTCCCTGCAGGGACATGCACCACACTGGGCTGATTTTTTGCAAAGATGAGGTCTCACTATGTTTCCTAGGCTGGTCTCAAACTCCTGGCCTCAAGACATCTGCCTTCTGGCCTTCCCGGGTGTTGAGATTATAGACGTGAGTCACTATAGGCAGGTCTTAGCAATTTTTACGTGTATGGCTTTTCATTAACTATAGGCACAGTGTTGTGTCGCAGACTCTAGAACTTACTCATTTTGTTTGTCTGCAAATTTATACCCATTGCACAGATCCCCATTTTCTCCATCCCCCTCATCTCCTGGCAACCATCATTGTATTTTTCTTAGAGAGATATTTGCACTCCCATGTTCATAACAATATTGTTCACAGTAGCCGTAATATGGAAACAGTTCAAATGCCTATTGGTAGATGAACAGATAAAGAAAGTAGATGAAATATTGTTCAACCTTAAAAAAGAAAGAAATCCTACCATTTGCAACAGCGTGGGTGGACCTGGAAGGTACGGGAAGTGAAATGAATCTGTCACCAATACCCCACATTACTCCAGTTACACGAAGTATCTAAAATAGTCAAACTCATAGAAACCCTCATTCTGCATAGACCTTCCTGCTGTTCTTGTGCTAAGTCTTTATTTTTCAATTGTCCTTATGTCATGTTTTGATAACCCTCTTTATAGCTTGAACACAATGACTAATATCTGATGAGACTCACTCTCCTTCAGATTTTCATTGGGAATTTTGTATCCTCACCTCTCATATTTTTTGAGAGGGGAATATAAAAGTGTAAGTTTATTTTATATTAGATAGAGGGAAAGGAGTGGAGGGAGGGGGAGATGAGAAAGAGAGCGAGAAGAGAGAGCAGGAAGTGAGAGAAGGGAGGATGGGGGAGGAAGAGAGAGAAAAGGAGTGAGGAAGGGTCTGGCATCCCAAAGAAGGAAGGAAAGACGCCCTCCCTGAAAACACGATTGCTGAGGTTTGTTTTTATTAAAGAACCCAAGACATTTTTTAATTTTTATTTTATTTATTTATTTTATTAAATCATAGCAGTGTACATTAATACCATCATGAGGTACAGTGTACTGTTTCTGTGTACAATTTGAAATACTTTCATCCAACTGGTTAACATAGCCTTCATGTCTTTTTCTTAGTTATTGTGTTA
>CAUYQV010193164.1:0-36970 GCA_963574575.1 Galagoides demidoff | reverse complement strand
AAAAAAAAAAAAAAAAAAAAAAAAGAATACGGTGGTGCCTGTGACTTAGTGGGTGGGGCACCAGCCCCATACACCGAGGGTGGCGGGTTCGGACCCAATCCCTGCCAAAGTGCAACAAAAAAATAGCCGGGCATTGTGGCGGGCACCTGTGGTCCCAGATACTTGGGAAACTGAGGCAGGAGAATCACCTAGGCCAAAGAGTTGGAGGTTGCTGTGAGCTGCAATGCCACAGCACTCTACTGAGGGTGATAAAGTGAGACTCTGTCTCTAAAAAAAAAAAAAAAAAAGAATACAGTGTAAAATATATAAAAACTTTATATATAAAAATTTACATATTTATATATATATAAAAGGAAACAACTAGAAAATATCTAATAGAAAAGAAAGCATTAATGGAGAAATAGTGAATAAAAAGATATAAGACATAAAGAAAACCTAACACCATGGCAGGCACAAATCCTACCTCAACAGTAATTACATCAAGTGTAACTAGATTATAGTTATGAAAATGTCTCCACATGAGATTCCTCAAATGTGGATCTTTTAGTTTTTATTACTGTAGTTTCCAGAACATTGAAGATAAATATAATTATCATAGCCCAGATTTATTTGATTTTTTAAAAGCTTATCATATAAACTTTCAACTACAGTAGAACTTCCATAGCTGACCACACAATGACCACCTCCTTACGTTGATGTAATTTTCATAGATTGGACATGCACCACATGTACGTTTCAATACAGCAGGCTTAGTTCCTTGTGTTGACTACCTCCATATGTTGACCAGTTTGGTCCAGTCCTTGGGTGGTCAACTTACAGAGGTTCTACTGTATATACAAAAGTAGAGCAAATATTATAATGAACCTCTATATACCTGTTATTTAACTATAGTAATATTAATTCACACCTATCCTTGTTGTATCTATTCTTCCAACCTACTCCCCCCCACACCCTGCATGGGACTTTTTTTTCCTTCTTTTTTTCTTGAGACAGAGTCTCACTATAGAGGGCCTCTCAGTAGAGGGCAACGATGGTACAGCTCACAGCAACCTCAAACTCTTGGGTGTAAATGATTCTCTTGCCTCAGCCTCCCAAGTAGCTGGGACTACAGGTGCCCACCACAACGTCCAGCTATTTTGTTGTTGCTGTCGTTGTTTAGCAGGCCCAGGCCAGATTTGAACCCACCAGCTTCTGTGTATGTGGCTGGTTCCCTATCCACCGAGCAATAGGCGCTGAACCTGCATGGGACTTTTTAAATAATTTCTTTTCTTTTTTTTTTTTTTTGGACACAGAGTTTCAAGCTGTTACCCTCAGTAGAGTGCCATGGCATCCCAGCAGACAGCAACCTCAGCCTCTTGGGCTTAAGTGATTCTCTTGCCTCAGCCTCCCAAGTAGCTGGGACTACAGGTACCTGCCGTAACACCTGACTATTTTTTGGTTGTAGTTGTCATTGCTGTTTGGCAGGCCCGGACTGGATTCAAACCCACCAGCTCCAGTGTATGTGGCTGGTGCCCTAGCCACTTGGGTTATAGGTGCCAAGCCATGGGACTTTTTTTTAAAAGGGAATTCCAGGCTCAGTGCCTGTAGCTTAAGCGGCTAGTGCACTGGCCACGTACACCGGAGGTGGGGGGTTCAAGCCCACCCTAGGCCTGCCAAACAGCAATGACAACTACAGACAAAAAATAGCTGGGCATTGTGGCAGACGCCTATAGTCCCAGCTACTTGGGAGGCTGAGGCAGGAAAATCACTTAAGCCCAAAGAGTTGGAGGTTGCTGTAAGCTCTGATGTCACAGTACTCTATAGAGGACGACACAGTGAGATTCTGTCTTAAAAAAAAAAAAAAAAGTGAATCCTAAACATCATTTCATCAGAAATGAATAATCTGCATTCATTAAAAATTAATAATCTGCATTTAAAAAAATGAGATATTCATTTCATAAATACATTGTAGAAAAAGGGGAAGAAATGTTAGCATCAGAAAACAGAAACTAAATCTAAGATAATTTGAAAAAGCAATGCTATAATTTATTAAAATTCCTAAAAAAAATTGAAGTCTTAACAAACCTCTTTTCAATCTAGCTTTCACTCCAATTTCTTGTTTTTACCTGTCTCTTTTCTCAGGATTCCATCCTATTGACCTAGTTAATGAGGTATTATCAGTAAATTCACTTTTTCTTATTGAAGAATCATTGTTATTCAAAATTTGTTCCAATAGTCTTACATTTCCTACAACAGAAGAAATGTAGTATCATTTTTCAAATGCTAATTCATTTATATTTTATAGAAAATTTCACATATATTTGTAACCTGACCTAAATTAGCTTCTTAGGATGATTATCTGCTTAATTTACTCTACAATGTAGACTATAACTATACTCAGCAAATAAAATAAACATTTATACCTCACAAAAACTATAACGGTAAAAGTTGGAATTATATAGATAAAATCCTAAGTTTATTTCCATCACAGAAAAAAGGAACTTGAATGAGAAGTGTTATCATCATAAGCCCAGTAAAACGGACCCTTTTTATAAATTTAAGAGATTTGCTGTTTCTTCCCAACAACAATGAACTGGATGTTTCCTTTCACCTTGTTTTTAGTGAGAATACATAATAAATATTCGTGACTTTTGCTTATTAAAAATTTTACTAAGTCCTAACTTCCTTAAAATTTTATAAACGTGCCTAAGGCATGACTTGAATGTATTTAAATGATTCTGACAATAAAAGCCAGTAGTTTAGTAATTCACTTACTTTTACTAACAGGGTATATTTTAAGGCTCTGCAATACACCATTATTTCAGGTCACTTACAAAAGTTCCTGATCTCTATTAAAAAGTTCATATATTAGCACTTTCTTCCAGAACACAGTGATAAACATTAAATTTCTCTGAGTTTCATTATTAAAATTCACACCTAAAAACAATGACCATTTTTAGTCATTAACTTATTCATTACAGATTTAAGTAATAACTGGTAGGGGATAGTGAGAATAATTATAAGTGTATGCTTACAACTCCTTTTACAAAGAATCCAAAGAAGCTTGATTTTCTCAGTGAGTATCATTTAAAGGAAGATAATAAAAACAGAGACCCCCCCTTTAGTTAGGAATGTAGAGAAATGTAAACCAGGAGTGAGAAAACCTCATGATAATTCCCTAATTTGAGATGGGTCTATTAAAGGTGGGGACTAATCATAATTGCTTCATTACCTGTAGGACCTGACATTTCCTTGTTTTCTTTTTCTTCCACATCATTTTCTCTCTTTGATAGTTCATCATCCCTTGAAACAGGTACAGGAGCAAACCTACGAGGTGCCGGTGTTTCCAAAGGAGATTTCTGTTTATCCAAATCTATGTCTGGATGGAGTCGAAGGACATTCTCTTCAGCAAAGTATCACAAAAATGGGAAAGCCACTATTCAATACCTAATTCTAAGATGCAACCAATAGATAAACAACAATACGGCCACACAAATGAAAAATACTATTAAATTCAAGTGGGGAGGATGGGGGAAGAGGGAGGAAGAATGACGAGGGAGGGGAACTGGTGAGCTCTCTCTTAACAGATACAAGGTAGGGTATGTGGCACACCTCCTGGGTGAAGGGCTCAACTACAACTTGGACTTTATCTAACAAATGGAAAAAAATGTAACCCAAATGTTTGTACCTCATACTAATCTGAAAAAAAAAAAAAAAGTTTTCCCAGTGCACAGAGGTTGTAATTAGTATTAAAACTTGTTTTCTTTTTTCTTTTTTGAGATAGTCCCACTATGTTGCCCCCGGTAGAGTGTGGTGATGTCACAGCAACCTCCAACTCTTAGGCTTTTTTTTTGAGACAGAGACTCAAGCTGTCCCCCTGGGTAGAGTGCTGTGGCATCACAGCTCACAGCAACCTCCAACTCCTGGGCTCAAGCGAGTCTCCTGCCTCCGCCTCCCAAGTAGCTGGGACCACAGGTGCCCACCACAACGCCTGGCTATTTTTTGGTTATAGCCGTCGTTGTTTGGCGGGCCTGGGCTGGATTCAAACCCGCTACCTTACGTGTATGTGGCTGGCGCCATAGCCACTTGAGCCACAGACACCAAGCCCAACTCTTAAGCTTTAAGCAATTCTCTTGCCTTAGCCTCCCAAATAGCTGGGACTACAAGTGCCCTCCACAAAGCCTGGCTATTTTTTGTTGCAGTTGTCATTTTTGTTTAACTGACCAAGGCCAGGTTCAAACCCACCACTCTCGGGGTTTGTGGCTGGCCCCATAACCACTGTGCTACAAGCACCAAGCCTAAACTTATTTTTAATAAAGAAAACATACATAGTAATAGTGAAAATGATGATGATAACAGAATATTCATCAAATATCTACTATGACCCAATGTAGATTATAGGTATAAGCAATCTACATTTATTAATTTAATCTTGACAACTCTATGAGAGAGGCTCTATTTTTTGCACCTTCATATAAATGAGAGGACTAAGGCACACAGATTACACAGTTAGTGAGAAGTGGGCCCCCAGATTCTAATCCTGGTAGTTGAGGCCCAAAACTTATGTTCTCAACCACAATGCTATTATTGCTAATATCAATTTCTCCTTTTGTCTTAGGAATAAAGATGATTCCTTTGTTCTATTTCTCCCATTTTTAATAAAGAGAGCTAACTGCTTTAAAACAAACACATGGGGCAGCACCTGTGGCTCACTGCTTTATTACCTCTAAAGTAATAGAGTAATAGAGTAGGGAGCTGGCCCCATATACCTGAGGGTGGCAGGTTCAAACCTGGCCCCGGCCAAACTGCAACAAAAAATAGCTGGACATTGTAGCGGGCACCTATAGTCCCAACTACTCAGGAAGTTGAGGCAAGAGAATCGCCTAACCCCAGGAGCTGGAGGTTGCTGTGAGTTGTGACGCCACAGCACTCTACCAAGGGCAAAACAGACTCTGTCTCTTAAAAAAAACCACACACACACAAACCTGTATGTTCAACTTCTCTTAAAGGTGCTTTAATAGAAAATTAAAAAAAAAAGACCCTTACTTATTAATGAAGATATATAACTTCATCCTCACCAAAAATAAAATGAAATGTGGACTATACACGTTCTATACTTACAGCTAGGAAGCAAAAATCAATTTGATTTTCAGTTCTCTTCAAGGTACAGGGAAACCAGCATTGCCAGACACTTCTCACGGCAATGAAAAGAAACTCTTTTCAGTAAGTAAGGAACTCTTAAAATTTTTACATACTTTGATCTAGTAATGTTACTCCTGGGAATTAATTCCAAGGAAATAACATATATGAAAGAAAACATTAAACATATAATGATATTAATTACAGTATTATTTATAAAGGAAAAAATCCCCAAAGCTGCCTAAGTGTCCAACAACAGGATAATGCCCAAATAAATTGTGAAGTAGTTACTCAGGGGATTATCGTTCAGTCATTACAAATTAAAATTATAAAGACAGCTCTATAAAACATGGAAAATACTAGGGTGCAGCCTGTGGCTCAGTGACTGAACGATAATCCCCAGAGTAACTACTTCACAAAATAAGTATAGAAAAATAAAGATTAATTTGCTGAATTTTTAATTTACTCCTTTTTCTTTATCTGCTACTGTAACTGATATATAAAAGGAAACCTATAGCACAGTGGTTACAGCACCAGCCACATACACTGAAGCTGGGGGTTTAAGCCTGGCCCGGGCCAGCTAAACAATGACAATTGCAACAAAAAAAACCCAGGCCTTGTGGCAGGCACCTGTAGTCCCAGCTGCCTAGGAGGCTGAGGCAGGAGAATCACTTAGGCCCAAGAGTTTGAGGTTGCTGTGAGCTGGGATGCCACTGTACTCTACCAAGGGTGACATAGTGAGACTCTTGTCTCAAAAAATAAAAATGTAAAAAAAAAAAAAAAGGAAACAAACTCAGTATCTTCTCAATAAAACAGTCATCTTTTTCCCTTTTTTTTTTTTGAGACAGAGTCTCAAGCTGTATGGGTAGAGTGCAGTGGCATCACAGCTCACAGCAACCTCAAACTCTTGGGCTCAAGCTATTCTCTTGCTTCAGTCTCTCAAGCAGCTGAGACTACAGGGCCTGCCACAACACCCAGCTATTCTTTTTGTTGCAGTTGTCATTGTTGTTTTAGCTGGCCCAGGCCGGGTTTGAACCCACTAGCCTGGGTGTATGTGGCCGGTGTCCTACTCACTGAGCTACAGACGTTGCCCCAATCATCTTTTCCTTTAAAATTCACATGTAAAGCTGGGCAAGGTGGCTCAAGCCTGTAATCCTAGCACCCTGGGAGGCCTCATGGGGTGGACTGCCTGACTTCACAGGTTTGAGACCAGCCCGAGCAAGGGCAAGATTCCATCTCTAAAATATAGCCGGGCATTCTGGCAAGCCCCTTATAGTCCTAGCTACTCGGGGGACTGAGACAAGAGAATGGCTTAAGCCCAAGAGTTTAAGGTTGGTGTGAACTCTGACATGATGGTACTCTACTAAGGGTGACAAAGTGAGACTCTGTCTCAATAAACAAACAAACAAACAACAAGCAGACAGGGCACTATGGCTCACGCCTGTAATTCTAGCACTCTGGGAGGCCAAGGCGAGTAGACAGCTTGAGCTCATGAGTTCAAGACCCCATTTCTACTAAAAATAGAAAGACTGAGGCAGGAGGATAACTTGAGTCCAAGAGCTAGAGGTTGAGGTAAGCTATGATGCCATAGCACTCTACTTAGGGTGACAGCTTGAGACTATGTCTCAAAAATAAATAAATATAAAATTCATATCTAAAAAAACAAAATTATGGGGCAGTGCCTGTGGCTCAGAGGTAGGGCGCCAGCCCCATATACCGAGGGTGGCAGGTTCAAACCTAGCCCCAGCCAAACTGCAACAAAAGAAATAGCTGGGCAGGCTCGGCGCCTGTGGCTCAATGGGCTAAGGCACCAGCCACGTACACCTAACGTGGCGGGTTCGAATCCCCAGCCCAGGCCCACCAAACAACAATGATGGCTACAACCAAAAAATGGCTGGGCGTTATGGCGGGCGCCTGTGGTCCCAGCTACTTGGGAGGTGGAGGCAGGAGACTCGCTTGAGCCCAGGAGTGGGAGGTTGCTATGAGCTGTGATGCCATGGCACTCTACCCAAGGGGATAGATAGCTTGAGGCTCCGTCTCAAAAAAAAAAAAAAAAAAAAAAGTAGCTCAGATTATAGCTCATGCCACCATACCAGCTAGTTTTAAGTTTTTTTGTGGAGGTAGGGACTCATTGTGTTGCCCAAGCTGGTCTTGAACTCCCACCCTCAAGCAATCCTTGCACCTTGACCTCCCACAGTACTGGGATTATAGGTGTAAGCCTGATGATTGTACATTCTTTTATTATAAAGAAAAACAATCTATATTGCATTTAATTTTTTTACATGTAGGTCTACCAGATATGACCGTGAATTCTTTGAGAGAAAGAACCACAACCAATCAATCTTCATCACTACAGAATGATATGCTCTTTGCTATAGAACAGGTGCTCATTAAATGACTATGTAATAAATAAGCAAACATTTTAAGTACTCAAACTCAAATTTTAAGTGGGCAGCAGTTAAATAAGGATTATACTAGAAAACTATGAATATGAGTCATGGGTAGTACATTTGATCAATCACACTTAACTGAAGTGAGAAATGCTTTGGATCTTCTTTATGAAAGTTAGGTTCTGTAGGAAAATACATGCTAAAATAATATGGTTATTTCTTCTGGGTAATAAATGAATATGTTTTCTCAAGAATGATATTAACAGAGTGAGTGATCAACTGACAAAAGCAACGTATAATCCCCCATGGAGCATGCTGGAGGTAAGTTTCTGGGAAAAAATTATATTATTCCATGCTTTACATTGCCATTATATTTTTTTTCAAAAGTTGAATCAATGATAATTCTATTTGTTTTAGACAATTAGTGATTAAAATGCTTGGCAACAAAGCAGGTAAAGATTGTGGGCTTGTCTGGTATAAATAAGAAGGAAATACCATTTCTCATTCCGCATCCTGACTTGCTTATGATGACACTGCAGTAAGTGATTGTTCGAGTAGGTTGTGGATATTTTTGGTACCTTTAAAATGAGGAGTTATGAAGGGTCATTAGTATCATTATCCTTTTTCAGAGCCAGCTCTCAATTAGTGAGATGGGATTCATTATTTTCCCCCTGCTTTTCTCCCGTGGCCCGTTACCTTTGCTCTATTTGAACTACAGGACATTCAGGGATTTGTGGCAGCCTACTCAAAGTTTTATAACTGGAATTGACTTTTCAGGTTCAGGCAGCAACACCCAGGATGTTAAACTGACACTTCTGAATTTCCCAGGCTGCTAGCACACATCTGGTATTCATTTCGGCACCGTTTATAGACTGGCTATTTTCTAAGTCACAGGGCTCTGCAGAAAGTTGTCGATGACAGGATTTTTGAAAAGATGACTAAAGGTGTGACACATGCACGACAGGATTGTCCTGGATCTGTGATGATGTTGGCAATCAGACTATCGGAAGATTCATCACCATCACTGTCAGGCTGATTTTCAATCTATATTCAGTGATGTTGAACAATTCAAATAGGAGGGACAAGGATGACGGAAGAAATGACAAGGAGAAGTTCAGGTGGCATGCCTGCGGCATTGTTTACAAGGAATTGTTTGGAATGAAGCAGAGCCATGGGCACAGAAATGTATCGTGGTCTAAATGTCCGGTCCCATTGGGCACACACTTCTATGTTGGTAAAATTCTTTAGATCAGAACTCAAAAGACACACAAAGCTAAATGGAACGATTGTGTGGTTAAAATGGAAATTAGTAGAAAATACAACTCATAAATAGCAAAACTGGTTGGAGCAATAGTTAAAGCTTGGAGGTGTTTTTTCTTTTTAAACTAGTTGTGCAACAGTGGGCATGTTATTTAATCCTTCTGTTAATGTATTGCAGTTTTCTCATCTGCAAAATGATAATGAGGATAATGCCTACCTCAGAGATTTGCTTGAAGAGTAAGTAAAACAATAAACACACTGAGCAATTCCTAAAACATATGAAACCCTCAAGAAATGTTAGTTATTATTTCATAATTGCTATAAAATGATTATACTGTCTGAAGAGAAGAGAGCTGTCTGTAGACCTGTTTTCAGTTTAGAGGAGTTGGAGGAAAAAAATGCATACAATTGCTGAGTTTATACAGTTTATGTAGTCTCTTTTCAAAGAATAGAAAAACAGTTCATTTTGTGTCCGAGGAACCCATTAGAAAGTCCAATTTTATTTTGCTAAGTAATGGATCTATTAATATTAACAGACCTTTTACAGTGGTATTTTGTCTGATAGTCAGATATTTTAACAGTTCAATTTGTTTCCTTGGATGCCAAATAAATGATACTCTGGGGTTGCATTACCTTGAAGATGCGACCAACTTTAGGGGAAGATGTTTTACCATTGTCACTTGATGAATACCTGAAACCTTTGTAGAAGATTCATAAAGTATTTTCATAATAATACTTTGAGTTATTGGCTTTTTCACTTTCTTTCCCTCATAATTGTTCGAAAACATTTTCTAGAGGCTATATGATGCATTGATATTGTAAAAAATGACTAGAGAAGGACACGGAGAATACAGTTCTTTTCTATTAAGACTTCAGTAAAGTCATTTGCAAAATTCTTAATGTTCTCTCCTGTTTCTCCATCCAAAGTTTTGTGTAGCTCTGACTGGTCTATAGATGGTTTACGCTAATGTCCTCCCCTCCTTATATCTTTGTGTAGTCTTTCACACAGTGACTCTTGTCTTGGTCATGAGAGTTGCTTGGTCAGTAGAACACAATGAGCAGAACCTTGAAAAATTCTTGTGCACTGGAGTTGGCCCTTTTTGTTGCTTGAAACTTTCCTGCTGCATATAAAGAAACCATAGCTGGCCTGCTCACACATGCCTAGTGGTTACCCAGAGCTAATTGCCAGACATGAGCATCTAGCCCTAGTCAAGTAGCCAGATGCTTGCAGCTGCACGAGTGATGCCAGCCTAAACTGTTGATTCACACCACTCTAAATAAGACCTTTTCTTACAGCTAGAGAATTATATACTAAATGATTCAATGGAAGGTAGGGATTATCACACACCCTTGATAGCTAGACAGTAACCATGACCTAGGCTGGATGTATCAGTTATCTACTGAAACATGACAAATCATGTGAAAACTTAGTGTCTTTAAATAACAACCTTCTTATTTGCTTATAAAACGCTTCACAATCTGGAGACTACTGTCTTTCAGTTATGAAAAATTATTATCATCACATTTCTTCTCTGTCCTCTCTCTTTTCTTTTTCTCAAACTCCTAATTGTTACATGTTAGATCTCTTGGATTCAGTAGTCTTTTATCCCCCTCCTCCCCATTTTTCCACTTCTATTTTCGAAGATATTTCTTTCACTCCATCTTCTAACCAATATTCTGAATTAATTTTTATTTTTTACATTTTTGGTCTCTTTTAATTTTTGTAAAAGCTCTTTCTCCCTTTCTTTCATAATATTTTGCTCTTACATTTTATAGGTAATAATCTTTCTTTCATTGTATTTCTGCTGATATTAATTGAGCCATACTTGAGTCCATCTCATCCTGACTTCACCTTTGTTTCCTCTGAGTTACTTTGTATGCTCAGCCTTATATTTTATGTTGAAGGCCTTCCTAAAATGTCTGGTTATTGGTGGCGTCTACATCTATTCAAGAGTAAACATTGCATAGATGAGTGGAGGTTCTGAGTACATGGGCACGGATTTTTTTTTTTTCCAGTGAAGATGGTTTTTTTTTTTTCTTTTCTTAATGCACATTTTATTTATTTGCTGTTTTTAAAAAGTAAATTTATTTCAGGCTAAGGTGAGAGTACAAACAAGCAGATTGCAATATTTGAATATATTAGGTAGAGTCCCTCTTGTGGTTGTGTCCTGCACCTAAGAGGTGTGTTATATACCCCTACATTGTGTCCTTTAAGTGAGAGGACCCAAAACTTCCCTCCACTCCCCCTTCCTCATTCCCACCCACTGCATCTTGAATTGATATGTATTTTTCTTCTAGGTTGGTATGAATTAGATTGTTCACTGGCTTCATAGTAGTTTTGAATACATTGGATATTTGTTTTTCTGTTCTAATAATACTTTACAAAGAAGACTGTGTTTTAGCTCCATCTAGGTTAATACAAAAGATGTAAAGTCACTATCTGTTTGTGGCTGAATAGAATACATATACCACAGCTTGTTAATCCATTCATGAGCTGATGGGCGTTTAGGCTGTTCTACATCTTGGCAATTATAAATTGGGCTATGATAAACAATCTAGTGCAAATGTCCTTATGATAAAATAATTTTGTTTTTCCTGTGAGTAGATGCCTAGTTGTGAGATTGAAGGATCAAATGGGAGGTCTAATTTGAGTTCTTTGAGAATTCTCCATACTTCTTTCCAAAGAGGCTGTATTAGTTTGCAGTCCTACCAACAGTGTAAAAGGGATTCTCTCTCTCCATATCTACACCAGCATCTGCAGCTTTGGGACTTTGTGATGTGGGCTAACCTTCACTGGGGTTAGGTGGTATCTCAGGTGGTTTCAAAAAGTTGGCTTTGCCCCAGGTTTGCCTAGTGCAATTTTTTTGCTTGTTTATTTTTTATTGCAGTTTTTGGCCAGTGCTGAGTTTGAACCTGCCACCTCTGGTATATGGGTCCAGCGCCCTACTCCTTTGAGCCACAGGTGCCACCCTCTAGTGCAAATTTTTCATAAGAGACTTCCATACCATGATTTGCAAGTATTCTCTCCAAGGAGGCTAAGTTTCTCCTGAGAAGTGCCCTCCAACCATTTCCCCCCACATGTCCTTCAGGCTGTTTGGGAGGGTATAAGTTTGGTGGTATAAGTTTGTTCTGTAGCTGGGTGATGAGAGGGAGTGGGAATCTCCACCCTTTCATTATTGCACGTGATCACATGCTATTCTTGCTTCATCTTCTTTCTTCTGTATGTGTGGTGTCCCAGAGGTAGGAACGTTTTGAGTCCAGATTCTTCAGGATATGTATCTCCTTTTTCCTGTGGTCGAGGGACAGTTGTCAAATCTTGTAGAGATCTGGAAGTTTTCTAGATGTTTTTCTACGGACTTTACACAATCTGTCTTCAGCTCTGCACTTGTTCCCTGTCTTCTGCAGCACCTGGCTTCCTCAATTCTTTGGTGTCTCTTGGGTTCCTCAGAGAATTAGCCTTTTTCTTGCCAGTAACTCCTCTGCTGGCCATTAGATTTAACCTTTCTCTGCTATGCAAATATATTTGCCATTCCTCTTTGAGTTCAGTCTTTATATACTGTTAGGCATTTCTAGTTTTTTGTTTTTTTTTTTTTAAGAAAAAACAGTATTTTTTTTTGTTCTTATTACAGAATGATTTTTGAGAAGAAAAGGAATGAAATATATTTATACTAAGGCCAAGTTTATTAATTGTATTTTATTACCTACAGGATAAGCCCCTGAACATGGCATATGGGCCCTTCATAATCTGACACTCCCCCACACGCCCAGCCTTCAGAAGTTATATACTATTTTATAGGCAGCTTAGTCTCCTGTAGCCCGAGTTCCAGATTTACTATTAGCATTTGTCTGAACAAATCATATTCATTCCTGGCTTTAAAAAACCTCTTCTTCCCCCTTATTAGTCCATCTGCTTTTGAGGTCAACTCATTGGTTTTCTCTTTTATGAGCAGGGATAGGCAGTCTGTTTTCCATATGCTCACAGAAGACAACAAGTTTAACACTTACCAGTTTTGAAATCATCTGTTTCCTTGTATGCCTCTCCTACTAGGCTGTGAAATTCTTGAGGGCAGGATGTAATCATTTTTTTATGTTCCCAATGCTTGGCATATGGTTTTAATGTTTGTTAAATAAATGAACTGATTAGTTAAAACTTTAAAAATTTATCTTCATTCCAAGAGAAGATGAAGCTCTGCTACGGTATGGAGTTTGATCATCATCCATCAAGTTAACAATGACTATCAGGAATTTCTATAGAATTACAGAACTTGAGAACTATATCAACAATAAAAACACCACTCACAGCTATGATAAAGTACTGTGTGCCAAGCATAGGACTAAGCAGTTTACGTGTGTTGTTTCTTGCACTAATTAACCTAAAAGTGATCTTGGCCAACTTTCAACTAGTCATATAATATTCTGATTTTTGAGTAAAAAATGTAATAAGGCCACATCATTCTACTGTGGCCTTATAATATAAATTGTTAAATGAGGTAAAAATTATCAAATCTTGGAATTACAGGTGCTTATTCACTTTTTTTATAGAATTGATTATTATTGGTTTTAATCAAAAGCGCATGAGATACAAGATAAATTCTAGCATTAAATCTCTATTACCTATTACAGTACCTATTACTGTATCTCAAGTACCTATTACAGTGTCTCGCGCATACCAGAGGCTTAATAAATATCTGCTGAATGAATGACATGAGGTCTGTTCTCCAGGTAACTCAGAGTGCAAGCTTTCAGTATTATATAACTCTAGGCATAAAGTGATTAAAGAAAGCCAATGGAAGACATGGAGCTTGAGATGATGTTTACAGATCATAGGTGTTGAAGTGGTGGTAGGAGATGGTAAAGACTTATCCTAAAGCCGCTGAAAGCTAATCTAGTTTAAATACAGAAAGACCACCCTCCCATCCTGAAACATCATTTGCTGGTATAACAGAAGTCTTAATTTCACATGTAGAACAATTCTTTCACTTAAGGAATTGTCTTTTTAAATTCCAAATAAATTCTTTGGGAGTGTGACTAATTTGCACATTAAAAGTGATTGCCTCATTAGCACAGATGGTATTCTAACCTAAGCAGGCAGCTTCAAACTTGTCTGTATTAATCTGGTCTGAGATGCAGAAGGTGAAATTTCTGGTTTAAGAGTCAGAGCTGGGGAAGCTTTTGTGGATGTTGTCTGCGGTGTACACAGTGGGACCACTGAGAAAGCCAAGTAAAGTATGGGATAGTTGGGCTAGCAAAGATTAACACTTCCCTACAAAGATCTATTTCTCTTACCTATAATTTTTTTTTAATACTATTTATCACCTAATAGAAGTGTGAATGATTAAAGTTTGGGGATTATTTTGGAAATGAGAATTTTTGAGGGGTAATTTATTTCTGGTGATAAATGGATAGTTCTTATGTTTCTAGAAATGCATTTCCTTTAGCAAAGATATTTATTTCTGAGTAATAAAACAAAGCAAAAATCTCAAGCTAATTAGTGTGGAAATGTCTTAAATTCAACTCTTCCTTTAAAACCTAGCTGATGGAGTAGAATCCACGATTAATTCATCCTTGTTTCTGCAAGCGTTTATTCCAGTGCATGGCATATTATAAGCCCTCAAAAATATTTATAAATGAGTGAAAAGAATTGTATCTACAGTGAGAGTCTCTGGAATAATGAATATCTCATTTGGGGGATTTGAATAATTTATTGTGTTTGTGAGTGACATGGCATCATAAAGTATTTCTTGAGTCCTCTCCTAATGGGCAAACATACAGAAAAGCCTGCAGAGCCATTCTATAGACACAAGGGCCACTGGGAATATGGCAGAAAACTCTAGGGGAATCTAAAACAGGAACTCCATCAAATAGGTAATGGGGTAATTCCAGTAAGCAAACAAACCATATACAAACCCCCATGTATATTGAGGTGGTTAGTGTATCTCCTAAAGCAAGGCTGGTATCCCACTAGTCTAAGTTTCTTCTCTTGGTGGCTTTCTTTTCCATTTGACTAATGACTTCTAACGTATCAAGCAATGATAGTCCCTCATGATGTGTGCAATTCACAGAGCATGATTATTATGTAGGTTGCCACTATTAGTTTTTAAAATAGCATAAAAACATGGTAACCCATTGCTGTTCCCAGAATGAATGACCATGTGCTATTTCCATGAACTGTGTCTTTGCACTTCGGGACTTCCTGTTGTGTGTGAGGGTGAAGTGGTCCACAAATGCCTAGCAACAGGCTGCTCTTCTCTAAATTATTCCTTTCAACTTGTTATTAGATATGATTTAATTTTGAAGCAAGTATGTTGTATCTACAGAAACAGAAAGAGTAGATGCCTCTGCAGACCTGAAAATAAATGGGTTTGAGGAAATAAAATGAAAAAAGAAAAAAAGATCATTCGGAAAGCGGCAAGCTGTTGAGAGAATGGTGAGTCTCTCTGTCACGAAGATTTGAAATGCTGCAGTGAAGTTTTTTATTATAGCTCTCTTCATTCTGAAAGGTCATGGCAATAAGGGAGATGAAGGGTTATCTTTTATGATCTCTAGTAATTTTAGATACTGTAAACAAATAAATCCTAGGATGAGGAAATGTTTATTAGCCGTAGGAGACTTGCCATAATTTGGTTAATGTATTGATACAGCAGGTGGTTGAAATTAGAAGAACAAAAATTAGTCCTCAAAAAGCATTGGTATCTTCCCAGAACACTGGAGATATTCTTATTATGGTAGTGAATGGAATCTTTTTAAGAATAAGAGGTTCTATCTTTCAAATATAGATGCCTACCCCAAATAGGAAATAATCAAAGAGAGGCAACATACAATGCCTGGACACAGACACAGAAATTTTGCAAGGTTAGGGAAGAAGACAGCTACATGGAAAGATATCCTGGCACAGGAAAGCTCTTACCATGCCTTCCTGTTTCATTCACACGTTTGACTTGGACTACCTTTTTTTTTTTATATTTGTTGAGACAGACTCTCACTCTGTTGTTCAGGTTAGAATGCTGTGGCATCAGCCAACCTCACAGCAACCTTCAATTCCTGGGTTCAAGCCAACCTCCTGCCTCAGGCTCTAGAGTAAATAGGTGGGATTATAGGTACCTGTCACAACACCTGGCTAATTTTTCTAATTTGAGTAAGAATGGGGTCTTGTCCACGCTCAGACTGGTCTATCTTGAGCTCAAGTGATCCGCCAGCCTCAGCGTTCCAGAGTGCTAGGATTTCAGGCATGGACCACCACACTTGGCCTTGAACTACACTTTCTAATTCTAGAAGAAATTATCCTTGAATTAGTAGAAGGATATATATTCTCTTTGTTATTCAGTAAAAATACTATGTGCATACAAATTCTGGTCTTTTTGAGATCTACCGTGGAGGTGTCAGCATCTGTGGGAATCCTCAAGGATCACTGGAAAAGCTCTTAGTATGGGGGTAGTCAATGAGGAAACATCTCCTTCTCTCCAAAAAAAGGAAGCAAATAATTTAGATTAAGTAAGTACCCAGAGAGAGCATCAGGATTGTGACTATGCTGGAACTGGGAAATAAGACAGGGCAAGGGATTAATCCAGACCAGCTGAAGATCCATATATTCCAAATTGCCCCAACACATTGATATTCTCACACATGCTAATGTTTTAACTTTTATGCTTCCATTGTATATGGGTCTTCTAGACAGCCTGTGGTAAGTGGAAATGTCCAAATTTAAGGACTATTTTAAGAAAGGAAAAATTCTGTTTTTATTACTTGTTTCTAGATGGCAGGTATGATTGATTTATTATTTTGAATGAATGAATAGTAGATGATGTCTGAGGCAACTGTTGGACTGGTGAAGTCTTAGTGAAGCAGCTCTTTAGCCTCAATTGAAGAAGGCGCCCGAAAGTATTGTTTCCCATTTGTAGACTCAGCCCTTATGGCTTAAATGCGCTGGATCCAGAAAACCAACACTGGCATTTCCTTATTGTGTCCTTAGAGACCAGACTCCAAGGGTAATCAATGAGGAGAAAGTAAAGAATGGGAGAACCTACTGGTTTTCTTACAAGAAATTATTTTGTGTATGTGTTATTAATTTGATTAATTACAGAAGCTGAGGCCTCGATTCCTCCCCTGTGAAACGAGAGCGGGCGTAGTAGGTCAGTAGTTTTTGACCTTGATATGCACTGGGATCATGTGGAGAGCTTGTTAAAATACAGATGGGACTCATTCCTTATTCTCTGGCTGTGTAGGTTTGGAGAGACCCAAGAATTTGTATATTTAATAGGTTCCCAAGCTCTTCTAATGCTGCTAATATGAACAGCACACTTTGAGAACCACTGGAACAGAAAATGTTTATAGTGTCCTTTGCACACTATGAAAATAATGAGGCAAAATAAAGCTCTATAGTTTTCCTGTTGGAAAGAAAATTCTGCAAAAGTCATTTATCTGCCTGGAGGATATCTGTGTGCAGAGCATCTCTGAATGATGTTTAAGGCTGTCATCTAATGGCAGCTATTGTGTCTGTTTATATATGTCAGAGATGCATAAATTTGAGTTGAACTTTAGAAGGTTTGTCTATGTGCAAGTCATTTGGAAGAAATATTCACCTGAATGGAATTGTGGGGAAGCAATACTTGGATTTAAGCTCCTATTAAAGTAGCAAGTATTTTTTTTTTTTTGCAAGACAAAATAGTGTTATTGCTAATAATAATTACAGTTTCTATATCTGAATATAAATATTTAATCTGAATATTTTAAAAGTGTCATAAAAATGAACTCAATATTTTATCGAATGTTTCTATGCAATTGGCTAAGTAGCACATAGTATGATACACGATTTTTTCATGGAAATACTTAGAATCCGAGATACTTGTTTTTGATAACATTGTAATCAAGGGTATAAGGAAGGCCATATCTTGCTGCCTGTTACCTCCTCTCGGTCTTTCTAATTTATCAAAGAAATGTATGCCTTGGATGGCCCATGTTTCAGAAACTTTTATTTTGTTGCTTCAATCGTATGCAACTTATGCAACCATTCCTACAACATATAAACTACAGATGATTATTTTTACTTTCTAACTTGTCTGGGGACTTCTAGTATAACTTTGCAAGTTTTGACTCAAGCCAGACCTAGGGTCTTGCCCCAGTTTCTTCCTTATTAGTTGTGGCTCTCTCTCTGCTCATCAATTTTATTACCTGGGAAATGGGACTTGTGATGCTCTACCTCGTAAAATTTCTGTGACAATTGAATGAGATAATACTGATCATATCTGGCACATAAAATGAGCTCATTGCATGTCAGCAGTGCAGATATTAATTTTCCCCATTTGAAGCACTTTGCATATGTGTTCTCCTTTATAAGCCCCATTAAATCATCACTTTAATGCGTATATGAGGGAAAAATGCAACATCACCAAGCACCATTTCTTTCTTAATTCTGTTTCAGAATTTGGGCCATAAGTCCAATCATTAGTTAGAGATAATTAGATGTATTTCACCATTATATCAGACATTCCATTTTTCTTTTCTTCCTTCACTCATTTAGTTAATAAATACCTCTCTTATTATCTTCCATTCACTGAGTCCTGATGACACAGACCTCACGGAACTCACTTTCTAGTAGGAGAAATAAATAGAAAAACAAATCATTAAGACCCAGTTTATTAAGTACTATCATTGAACAATGTTCTGGGAGTCCGGAAGAAGGAATCGTATATTCTGCCTGAGGATCAAGGAATGCTTCAGGGAGAAGTGGCGTTTCTACAAAGTTTTGGAAGATGTTTTCCAGGTGAGCAAAGTAAGGCTAGGGAAAGAACATTATATGAATTAATAAATGCTTTAAAAGCTATTGAAGATGTCATAGTGTTTATAGTGTTAAAAAACTGTGAGCCAGTGTGTGGGTAGGAAAAGGGATTGGAAGAGAAGGCAGACAGAGTGAGAGGATGTTAGACATTCAGTGACCAGAACATGAAGATGATCGTACACCTGTCATGCAGAAAAAAGTGCAGACTCTGTCTTGAGAGTGGCAGGTGAGATGTCAAAGGATTTTAAGAAAGGTCTGGATATATAATTTGATGTATGTTTTATAAAGATGTGCAGAAAACTACAATCTAATCCATATGCTAAAAAAGTGCAGTGTCTGTTGGCCCTTTGAAGCTTCGGAAAAGACATCATCAGCAGAATTTTTTTCCTTAAAAGTTAAATACATCTTCTTTTCTTTATTGTCAAAGAGAAAGCTACTGAAATGGTGCTATTACCCATTTAATTAGACATTACATATTGATTTTAGAAGCATAAAATGCGTTGAATATCTGCTCAGAAAATGGTGTAAGATGTTGACTATTATGTTGAATGCTGTAAAATCCTTTTGTAAATGAAGTGGGTTTTTTTTTTAAATCAAAAAAATCCCAAGTTTATTTGCTGCATGTACTTATGGCCCACTTGAAATTATAACAGTCATTTATGACAGATTTTTGTCCCCGTGGAAAAGATTATTATGTTGTAAAGAAAAATATTATGATTTTGAGTAAAGAAAAATAAGGAACAGATGATCTCTTAAACATGCAAATTCTATTTTTATGTAAATATCCTTCCTTATAAAATAATCAAAAGGAAATGTGTGAATTTGTCTATTAAAAGTGCTGTATCAGCAGAAATCTTTAACTAAATGAATGTTCAAGTTTCTGATAGGCAGCTGAAACCTTTTATAAATATACAATTCTCCAATTTGAGAGACTTAAAAAAAATTGAGATACCCATTTTTGTTTAACAAAAATAACTTTTATGAGATTATCATTAAAAACTTAAAATTATATACATACCCACATTGCAAAATTATTGTTAACAAATCTGTGAAAAGTAATTTTTTTCCAAAAATTGTCTTTGGTGGATGACAAATAAAGTCAAATATAAGTAATTTTTTTCTTGCCTCTTCTCTGAAACCGCTGAGAGTGAAAACTTCGTGGTGGTATTTAGAAAGTTTTGTTTGAAAAACCTCTGCCTCTTTTTTTTTCTCCCCCCTGAGGTGTGTTGAGTCAATTTATTAAAAAATTTTTTCTTGCACAAAAAATTCAGGGGATTTTAGGTCTATATTAACTGGAGAAGGCAATGCTGGGTCATTTGTATGTAATAGAGTTGCATTGACTGGTGATAATGTGCTATATTTTCTTTCTTTACTGGAAATTACTTTTAATGTCTTCTGCAAGTTGAGGCAATTTTTAAAAAAAATTTTTCTTGCTCAAAAATTTCAGGGGCTCTTAGGTCTATATTAACTTGAGAAGGCAATGCTATGTCATTTGTATGTAATAGAGTTGCATTTACTAGTGATAATCTGCGGTATTTTCTTTCTTTACTCGAAATTACTTTCAATGTCTTCTGCAAGTTGAGGCAAATTGGAGCCCTGAATATTTTAGAATGACTTTGGCGGCAAAAAATGAGAGAAGATTCCAGCAGATTTTTTGATCATATCTTTAGACACCTCCGATTTTATAGTCTAAGGCAAAACATCATGGCTCTGAATTTGAAATGCTTTCTTTACCTTATAAAATAGTGGGGCCATTTATAGTGAAATACAGTGCTCATCTAAGTATGATGACCAAACCAGTGTTAATAAAATCTGTGGATTTTGTTTTTATGCAATAGAACTGTTTAATTATTAGCTATCTTAACCTAAGTAAGCTAGTGTGTTCTCAGAACTATTTTAGTTGTAACTTACAAGAAGCTAAGTAATGTCTGGCATTTTACAATGCATTTTTTTTTATTAATTGATAGCTGTATACATTAATGCAAACATGGGGTACATTGTACTGTTTTCATATACAATGCATTTTAAAGTCCTAAGTCCATGCAATCACAGACTGCTACACATCTGTATCCAACAAGAAAAAATCCAGGGAGGTGGTGAGGGTGGATTGTGGAGTCACAAGGCAAACATTCAAGGCCATTTTGCCACGTATTAGAGGATGAGTTTGGGCCTGTCTCCAACTTTTCTGCTATCCACTTTATGCATCTTTAAAATTGAAATTATAAAAGCTAAGTCCATAGAGTTATTTCTGAGAATAAAATAGGCTATTTCTGTGAAATTGCTGTGTAAACTCTAAAACTTATATAAATGTAAGATGTGATTATAATTATTACTTTATTATTGCTACATTCCCTTTTCTTTAAGCAGTTATCACTGAGGTTATAAATGTTTGTATAGTCTATTCATTCAGCCCTTCTGGTTGGGAAACTTTAGAGTTATTCTTAACAGAATCATTAGCTCTTGCTTGTAAACCAGCCAGACTAAGGAATCAGGTAATCAAGAGCATTGTCTTAGGATTTGAGGTAAGTACATATTATTTTTTTTATTGCCTTCAACAAAGTCTATGTTAATTATTTATTGTTGCATTAAAAATTAACCAAAACTTAGCAACTTAAAATAATAAACATTTAGTATCTTGCAGTTTATGTGAATAAGAAATGTGGGGGAAATATAGCCGAGTACCTCTGGTTCCAGGTCTTCATGAGGTTAACTTTGAATTGTCAGTGGGGTCTGTGGTCTCAACTCAAAATAAAGGGAGATGATCTACTTCCAAGCTCACTTACCCAGTTATTGGTGGGCCTCAGTAATTCAACATGGGGGACCCTCCACAGGCGATGTTTCATCCCACAGGGTGAATGATAAGAGAGAGAGACAGAGTGTGAGCATGAGTGAGAATCACCCTTAGATGGAAGCCACAGTTATCTCATAATTTAATTTTGGCAGTAACAGTACATTATATCTACCATATTCTGTTTATTAGAAAAAGTCAACAGGTCCAGGTCAAGGTGATTACAAGGGCATGGATGCAAAAAACAGATATCACTAGAGACCATTTTATCAGTTGCCTACCGCAGTCTATTCTCTGCTCTTAGGACATAACAATACATTCACTCTCTTCAAAGATCATGTCTCATTCTGTCACAGAATTGACTTAAAGTCATCAAAAATCTTGTATCTAAACCCAGGCGAGGAATAAATGAGCCTGCTGCTTGTCCATCCTTCAGACAGATTACAGAGTATTGTTTCTTCTGATCTGTAGGTATGCAAAACAAAACCAACAAATTATCTTCCAGCCTTACCCCAGCATACGATGGTGGAACAGGCATACTATATTGACTATGAACATTCTAGCTCATGAAGCACACAATGGCAACCTCTAAGGAGTCCGTAACAATTCTGAAATCCAGCCAGGCAAGTACTCCATTAGCTCTCAAAGAATGGAGATAATTCTCTATGGCTCCCAGCTCTACTCTCTGGGCTCTCGTTCCCCCTTCCTGAGCCATAATTTTATTTTTCACTGAAAGAATCACATGTGTGCATAACTGGGCAGCTCTCCCAGCCTGCTTCCTGCTGGTAAGATTCTGGGGGTCCGATGGCTTCTCCTAATTCCGTACTGTGACTGTTTTCTTCAGGCCAAGCTGGCAGTGTTGCTGCAAATATAACTCTTTTGAAAACTCTGCAGGACTCTTGCATACTTGCTTAGGGTTCATTCCTTAGACAAAGCTCCATCACAAGTTTCATCAGGAAGCTAACCCTTATCCACCTTGGGCCCCTGGGGAAAGCCGAAAAATGGAGCCCTGACGCTGCTTAGAAATCCTGTGGTTTGATTGAGAGGAGCTGCATGGCAGACATGTAATCTATTTTCATTGTATTTATATAAAATTCCAAATGGTCAAAACTCAGATTATTTAGAGATCCCCCCTTAAATATTATAACTTTACAGAAAACAAAGGAGCAATTTACAAAATATTAGATTAGTAACTACTCCTGGGAAGAGAGAAAGGGATGTGGAGAGAACCCTTAGAAGGGATTCAGAGTTGCTTTTGATCCCTCTTACGTTATGCCGATGGAGTATAGACTGGTGTTTGTTTTGTACTTTTCTTTAAAGATTTAAGTCAATGTATAGATACACATGTATAAAATACTCCTTTATCCATGTGATTTATACAAAAAAGCAAAAAAGAGAAATAGTATAGTCACTAAAATGCAATTGAGGAGGGGTTTCTGAAGCCCAGAGAAGGCACAGGGGTATTGTGCTTTTGAAGTTTAGGGTAGAAAGAATTCTAGGGGGTAATGTAGTGCCGCTAAAAACTTGAATTATACACAGTATTAGGTAATTGAGCCGAGTTAATAGGTTTTGTCTTTTGGCACGTTGTGTTAGCTATTTAATAATATTTTTCTAAGAGAAAAATGTTCCAGGAGAACAACATCGAACATAAATATTTCCATTTGTCATAGCCAAAGCAATATTTTTCTCATCCTACACATGTTTTTTTGTTTCTTTCATTTCTGCTTGCAAAATCAAAGGGGGAGAAGACAAGGAAAAGAAGTCATCAGAAGAAGTCAAACTTATTTCATTGCCGAATTTTGAGAAAATACCCTTCTCAAAGGGCAGTTACTGTGAATTGTTGAAGTCCTACTGATCTGATAGAAGCGAGAGGGAGAGAGGCTTGCTGTTTTCTCTGTTCAAATACGGAACTTAGGGGGGAATGTTTATGAAGGTGGAAAAATGGCAAACACTCAACGTTATGTTCCTAAAACATCATTTTGGTTGTGATACTCTTTTGATTAAAAGTCTTCAGTCCTGCAGTGCCTAATTTTCTCAGGGTAAAAGACAAACAAAGCCCTTTGTGATGGGACACCTGCTTTTCTCTACTCTCCTGCCCTTTGTCATACCCTCCTCATACATTCAGGCTCTAAAAGCCACCAACTCATAGTTTTTCAGAAATATATGCTTTCTATCTGTTTATGCTCATGGAGACGTTTTTCTGTCTGACTAAAAGAACCTTCTCTGGCTAACTCTTGGTTACCCTGTAGGCATGGGAGAGATTAAACACTGAGAGAAAATGTTCTTCACTTTCCCCAAGATTGAAGCTAGTTCAGTGTTGTCTCTGATGAAATTGTGTTGAACTTGCTTCCTAAGTTACCCATTTCCTAAACTTGACTTTATGTTCCTTGGAGGGGAGGGGCGGTGTCTTTTTCAGTTTTATCTTTATGATTTTTCAGTATCTTCTACTTGGTAAGCATCCGATAAATCTTTGTTGACAGAACGGGTGCATTTGGAGGATGACGGGGAGAGTTCAAGACTCCAGTTTTAAAGTTACAGAACAAGGGGCAGGCAGTATGGTGGAGTTGTTGAGCACATGGGCTTAGAACCTAACTGCCAGGAAAGAAATACTTGTCTCCTACTAAATCAGCTATGGGTTCTTGGGCAAGTTATGCAATTGTTATTGTCTCAGTTCTCTCATTGTTAAAGGAAATAGTAAAAATGCCAGCTCCATTGGGATCTTAGAATGATTAATTGAAACAAGATATGTCAAGTGATCCAGGCAGTTCTAGCACCTGCTAAGTATCTCAGGACACTTACTGTTTCCCAGGTAGTAGACCACTGGATTCAATTAAGACTCATGAGGACCAACAAAAGGAGGCTCCAAGGAAAAAGAAGGTGCATCTCCACGTGTGTGTCCTGGACGCTCTCATTTTCCTCTTCATGATATTGAAAACACCGTATTGAAATTTTGTGGTTGCCAGTGTGTATCTCCATTTTATCCTAAAGTTCCGGGAGAGCGCTCACATCCCTCTTGAGCACGGCTGTATCTCCAATGCCAGTGCACAGACATTCCTCAACAAATATTTGCTGAATGATTATCAAGCACAACCTGGTGAAGTCATTTGATACTTTAATGGCCTGACTCTAACAACCTTGATAGCAAGTAATTGAGAGCCTTAAAAATTATAAACCCAGGTGAAAACTCAGGCATTTACAACAACCATCTCCCTTAGTAGCAATTAATTGTACTTTGAAATCCTCTCTCCTTGACATCAAGTTTAAATGTGCTCTTTACCTAAGTGTGTGACAAAGGGTAGAATGAGGTAGGGACGGGACCATCTGAGGTAAAGTCAAGGACAGCATAGGAGCAGAGAACTGAACTCAGGAGGAAGAACCCACTTTATACAGGAATGACAATGGTATCGACAGGGGGGGAACCCTAAAAGCATCAGCGCATATGCCTGTAACCCCCACAGTCTCTTATTTCATTACACAGTTCAGAAGACAGTAAAATATGAGAAAAAAGATTAGTAGGTTTAGGGAGATAAGGCAGTGAATTAACGGCTCACTGTTTGGAGAGTATAATATATAATACCTCAGGACACAAATTTTTTGATGAATGATATCTTCAGGGAATTTTCAGACAAAATAAAAGTTTTCCAATCAGTTCTCTACAGATAATGTCACTTTCCCTCATAAAAACATTGTGGTCCATTCCATTTTTCACACGTAGTTTTGCTGCACATTTAGACAAAGGTGAGTGAACCCGACTTCACTCTCAGGATACATATTTTAAAATGGTGTACCGGCTCTTAGACAGGTAACTTCCACCAGCCAGCCCTCAAGGTGAATAAGAAACACCTTGTTGGCTCTTTGGAACACTAACTCTTTCAGGACATTACATTTCATCTCTGGTACACTAATTGGCAATTTGGGAGCCCGAAGCAGTAATGTATCTCCTAGAAGAGTTGTTGCCTCACACCTAGGGGGTAGTTTACTTTCCTAGTGGTAAAAAATAGCAGAGTTTGAAGAAATTTTGAACAAATATATAGACCTGGGCGAGTGGAACACAGATCTGCATATTACACGTAGCTCCAATGGCAGAGGCAGCCCCTGCAGTGGTGAGATCATCTCAGACTGACTCCCTTTCACTGTGTGACCAGGAAGGTAATTGCAGGCAATGCGGCAAGGCAGCCAGCAAGTCATGATAAGACATCGTCTCATTAGGTGAGCAGGCTTTGTGATGTCGTCTGTCTTGTCAGCAGATGATATGATCCTGACCTTGTTTATTTGTGGGAAGCATTCACACTTCCAGAGGATTTTGTTCAACCCATTTCTAAAATGCACCAATCTATTTACTTTTAATGTTTCCAGAATGATTATATATTTATATCACATAATAAGATTCAGCCTCAGGTACTCTTCCTAAATTGCTAATGCTATATCTTAAATTTATTATTTTTTTTATACTTAGGAACCACTGTAGTATGATGACTAAGAATTTGTCTCTGAAACTAGATGTTCAGATTCTGCTTACTAACTATGGCTTGGTAAAGTTTGCATCATTTCTCTAAGACTATTCACTATCCTCCTCTTTGACATGGGATAATAATAGTGATTTATCTCAGCTGTTGACCATGAGGAATGACTAAGATGATACTTGCCAAGTTCTTGCTATGTTCATGCCACATAGTTGTAAATCCCAAATTGTTACCTCTTGCCATCATTACTATTACACACATGTACTGAGGGTTGAAGTTTACATCATGATATGAAGCTTTCATTAAAAAGTTAATAACATAAAGAAAATTCTAAGGGAAGAGGACCTCAATAAACTTAGAAGACTGCATAAAACTAAAATAGGTAATTCTTTTTATAAATATTCTAATGTAACCATAAAAGATTTATTTAAAAATTTTGTTTTTAGGCAAGGATGTACTTTAAAAAGTGGAAGACAATTGAAAGTATCTATGGACCTTTACTGTTCACTGATTTAAACTTTTAACTCAGTACACATGAGCAGTCTTCCGATTTAAACTTTTAACTCAGTACACATGAGCAGTCTTCCCCGTAGTTTATCATTCACCCATCTTTCTTTCATACTAATAATTCTAAGTCACAGAATTCTAAAACAGGGGTAAGAATTGACCTGGTTGTTGCTTGATGAAATTCAAACCCTTAACTCTATCAGTTCATAGCTGTGTTCCCTGAGCAAATGTTTGATCTCTTTCAACCCTGTTTGTTTTTTTGTAAAACAGAGATAACAATACCTTATAGTATTGAAAAGAAAATAATTAGATCCAGCTGGCTTGACATAAAGCCATTAGGTGCTCTTTTAATATAAAGCAAGTTACTCTCCTAAAGTCCAGATTGCTCCTTGTGGTGAAGATTAAATAAGTCCCCTGAAACTCTGTCCAAGGTCAGAAGACTGGCTTCAGCAAAGTCCTAAGTCTGCTACACCAGAACTAATCAAATATGCTCTGATGAACACGTCCTTTATGAGATACTCCATGGAAAAGCATTGCATGGGCAGAAATTCATGAGCATTGCAGCTCGGAAATGCTGTACATTACAGCTCCCTGACCCCTTTGTAGATTCACAGTGCTCACTAATTTATTAAAGATCAAGAATTCCTTCAGTAGAGAAACCTATTTTACCTTACATAATGCAGCATTTCTCAAACATGTTTGATGTTGGCACCCACTGACATCCCTCAGAAGGTGTGTGCTAGAGAGAGCTGATGGTCTAGTTGAGGTTGTGGATGATTATTGTGTATCAGTTTATGACATTTTCTCTAGCAGAGCTTAGACACCCACATAAACACACCTAGAGAGTTCACCTATGAATCTGGTTTAGTAAAGGATTTAGTGACTATAGGGACAGTTGCTGAGACAAAGGACATGAACAGAGAAGCATGACTAAGGAGAAGATAACATTTGGACTTTTGAAATTTTTGTATCTCTGGACTAAGAATGTATGACTGGAAATTGGGCACATACGGGTAACTTCCAAAAAACATTTTTTGAAATGCAAATGAAGTTATATGCTAAATAATGATGCTTCAATCAAATGATGAACTGAATAGACAATGGTGGTTCCATATGATTATAGTGGAGCTGAAAAATTCCTATCACCTAGCAGCATTGTAGCTGTCAGAGTCTCATAGCAATGGGCCATATCATGTAGCCTAGGTGTGTAGTACAAGTAGACTGTCCCCATCTAGGTTTGGGTAAATACACTCTATGATGTCCTAACAGTGACAAAGTGGCCTAATGATGCCTCTGTTAGAATGTAGCCCCATCCTCAGGCCGTGAATGACTGCATGCTGGTTTTCATTAACTGATACATTTAATCAACAAATTTAGATATCAAAGCTTAGAGAGGACAATGGAATCTTGGCAGTTGATGTAATTGTATGGTGGGAGTGTTTTATATTAAAAAGAGAATGGGACCACCTTATACACACAGACAAATGCACTAGAGTCACTAACATGATTCCAGACAGCATTGGAAAAGACACAGAAAAGGCATGCCAATCTATTTATCCTCTGCATAATGTCTTCATTAGAAAAGTAAAAATGCTGAAGAAACCCAAGTTTGAATTGGGAAAACTCATGGAGCTTCATGGTGAAGATAGTAGTTCTGGAAAAGCTACTGGGGACAAGACATGTGCTAAAGTTGAACAAGCTGATGGATATGAACCACCAGTCCAAGAATCTGTCTAAAATTCAGGCTTTTAACAATGACAAATAAATGATCCTATTTGTGAAAAAAAATAAAGAGTAGGCAAAGGAAGAGAAAGTATTAATGGACAAATTTTTAATGGATTTTTCTGATCTTTTTCACAATATTTTTATTGATTACTCTATTACTCTTTTCATCTTAATGAACAAAAAACACTCAGGAAGTTTTCAATATGTCTAAAGTAGCTAATGAAGGGCAGATTTCAACTTCTAAGACAGGCCTCTTGACCTCTTGACTTCTGCTGACTTTGTCCATTTCCCAATACCCACTATTAACACTCTCTTTTGAACACAGTACTCTAATTAGGTTTTTATTCTCATATACCTTACAGCCCAGATTTAGATTGATGTAAATATCAGTGCTAAATTCTAGAGTGTGAGTTATAAAACCTACAGGAGTGGGGACAAGGTTATCAGTGGATATTTTTATTGTCCACTGATTAGAGAGCCAATAAAATTAGTAAGGGTCTTATCTGAGCCTATTACTTTGAACTATCATAGGAAATTAGAAGAAGTTAGTATTTTAGTATAGCAAGTAAAGTAAGAACAGTTGATTAATTTTTAAATAGCACAGTTTTCCTCAATGAATTAAATTTTAATGTTTTAAATAAGAAATTAAGCAAAATGATTATATCTGACAAAATATATATTTAAATAGATATATACCCGTATGTGTTTATAGCACAACAATGGAAATACAATTCAATAGTCAAACTAAGAGCAAACTTTTGCTGGATTGTATTTCATCACTTACATCCATACTGTCAGTACTTAAATTTTGTTTTTTAACTATTTCCAAAATAGTTATTTTCAACCACAATAAAAAGGAAATATTCACATTTTCTGGGAAAAAAATGTTGAAGATGCTTATGCTGAATGAAATGTGTGTCAACAAAGAAAAACATCAAATCAGAACCAATTGTTCTAGTGTTCTGAACTGTCTTAGACAAAAGTACAGGCTGATCTCATTAATAGTGCAAAAAACATTTTTAAAAGGAAAACGAGCTGGGCTGGTTGTTGCAGGTTGTCATACATTAGCAATAGCTAGACAATTCATTTTGAAGAAAAGGAAAATATATCACTAATTGACTATTAGTAACAAACATTGGGCCAAGCAATCTCAACTACTTAGAGACCGCAGTCTTTCATGTTACTTTGTATGACTCTTCATTCCTACACAGTCTTCCTTCCGTCACGTAAACACTGTCGGAACACAATAATCCCCATTCACAGCTTTATTAGTTTCCTGGGGCTAGTATAATAAAGTAACAAATACTGGGTGGATTAAAACAACAGAAATTTATTATTTCTCAGTTCTGGAGGCTTGATGCCTGAAATCAAAGCATTGGTAGGACCTTGTTCTCTCTGCTGGCTTTAAGGAAGAATCTTTCCTTGCCTCTTCTGGCTTCTTATGTTTGCTGGCAATCTTGGCATTTCTTGGCTTGTGGATGCATCATTCCAGTCCCATGGCCATGCGTATTGCATCATTTACATGTGTGTGTGTTTTGTGTACAAATTTCCCCCCTTTTAAAGTACATAAGTCATGTTAGATTAGGGTCCACCTTAATGACATCATTTTAACTTGATTCCCTCTGTAGATAATATTTCCAAGGCCACATTCTAGTGGTTAGGACTTGGATATATATTTTTGAGTGGGCACAATTTAATCTGTAACACCAGTTGTTGGAATTTTGTCTATAGAGGTAGAGAAATCCTCTTTGTCTATATGCCAGACCTTTCTCCTGTGGCACATCATCTGGCTTTCTCATTTAGCCACTCAACAATCCAAATAGAAGTAAGAGATTACCTTCAACTTTTCCATATGAGCTGTTGTTGTCTGCTGTTGGGTTATTGTGATGATTAGCCTTGGTTGCATATTGGAATCCTCTAGGGATTCTCAACCTGTGGGTCGCAACCCACAGGAACTGTATTAAAGGGTCGCAGCATTAGGAAGGTTGAGAACCACTGCTCTAGGGAGATAATGTAATCATTCTGGGGAATGACCTAAGATTGGGGTTTGGAAAATGTTTCCAGGTCAATCTATTATTTGAATAAAGCTGAGAACCTCTACATTAGGGATAATCTTGAATTTATGATTTACTGATCCTGCATTCTTTCAGAGCATTTTTGCTCTAAGATTACCATTACCTCTTACTGGTTTTCTCTCTTGCACTCTGGATCCCTGTTAAATATTATAGCATAAATTCTTCAAAATATTAGATAAGCAGGCTAGATAGATAACACAGAGAAGAAAAGGTGCTTGGGCATCCAAGAAGAATTATGTTGACTATGGGAGAAATGTTTAAGTTTCAGTCACAAGGGGGCAAAACCAATTAATCTTCCCTGTTGTCTTTGAACTCCATTTCTAGTATCTTTGTCTATTGGAGACAAAGAGAAACGTAAACTCATAATAACAGGCCCTGAAGAGTGCTAGAGACCTCAGAGAGCAACGAGCCCAGAGAAAATCTCATGAATTTGGTTAGAGAGGGGAGAGGGTAGGAGAAGAAAGGTGTATGTCCCTTTATAGTAAAATGCAAATACTGAGGATGAGAAGGTTATTCTTTTTAAAAGTAAGTATGTTTTAAATTTATCATGGCTTGCAAAATAGTATCACTAAAATGATCATTGGGAAATAAATGAGCTTATTATATATGAAGGGTATTAATGGAATAATACTCTATGCATGGTTTTCCATATTTGTTTTTAACATTTCTTTCCTCTTTTGAAAGGGAATGTGTGAATGTGCATGTGTGTATGTACTTCAATATCCTAAGTTATCATTATCACATCCCAACATTTGGTACCACTGAAAAGGAGTTAATATATTGCATCAAATAGTATTATTTTGAAGTAGTTTTCTAAGGTCATGAGCATTATATTATCTATTTAAGCAATGACTTGGGAGAAGGAAAATGTTGGGAAAAAGTAAGACAAAGCCAACTCAGAACAATAGCTAATGCCTAGTTTTACTTGATTGATGAGTTTGAGTATTGGCTAAGATTATCTGACTTTTTTTATACCACTAACCCATGGTAGAAACATACTTGTGTCCATTCCAATTAAAGTCCCCAAGTGTTAGGTTAGTTAACAATAACATTGCAGACATTTAAGTTGATTGATTTAGAGATGTTACTTGCAAAATAAAGTTTATTTAGTTTGTATCATTTTTAAAGATAATTCTATTGCTAAGGGAATGCATTGAAAAGTACTTTGATAAGACTACTGAAAAAAAGAAAAAAACATAGCAGGTAAGTTCCCAGAAGAAGTGTATTATTAAAATGTTAAAAATGCTCTGAAGGATTATATTCTCTAGAGAGATGTGACCATCTATTGGACATAATAGCCTTTAAAGCCATTTTATTTTTAAGTTTAAATAAAGATCTATGAGATATACTGTTTTGAATCCCAGAATTCAAATACAATCTTTTATATTGTTAATCTTTCTTGAAGTATAAAGAGATGAGAATAAAGAGAAAATTATTTCATCTTAAATTTAGCCCCATATACACTTTTTTCTTTTCAACTCACCTTTTATGAATACTGCTTATGAAGTGGGAATGATAGAGAATACAAAATAACTGACATAATCCCCCAAATATAGGAGCTGTTGTATATATGAAGTGATCATATGTGTATAATTTTGTTTAGAGAAATACTGCAGGAATAGCAATAATTTCAATAATAAAATTTTGAGTCATTAATTTTAAATTAAGAATGCTAACTCCATGAAAACAGGAACTATGTTTATCTTGTGTATTTCTAGATCCATCTTAGGTAGTATCTTACACATTGCTGGCATTTAATAAATATTTTTGGAATGAACAAATGAGAGGAAAAGTTGGGATGAGGAGACAGTGGACATTCTGGTAAGGAGGACTGAAATTTGAACTAGAAAATCTGCTAAAAGTAACCTGGAAAAGCTGCCAATTAAGGTGGATCTTGAAGAATGGATAGGATGTGGACAAAATAAATGCAAGTATAATGTGTATGGTTATAGGCTGTTATAAATATATGTGTGCTAATATATGTGAATATATGTGTGTAGAAACAGCTGATAAAATCAAAGTGCTAGGTATGGACATATTGTGAGTAGCGATGATAATAAGCAGGTGTCAATGGAAGATCCTTTTGGAAGTTAAATAGGAAATAAAATTGAGTAAGTTAACAACCTATTAGTTTTACCGAACTTCTTCAATTTTAAACTACTCATTCTTTCTCTTGCTAACATTGGATTTCTCTTTTACAAGTTTGAGTTGTATACTAAAGTGAGTGAAACACCTCCTCCACTGAAAAAAATACATATGTATAGTCTATTATATATAAATTATTTATTATATATAATTTCTTTTTCTTTTTTTATTGTTTGGAGTTCATTAAGGATACAAAGAATTACACTGATTCTGATTGCATTTGTTAGGTAAAGTCACTCTTATAATTGTGTCCCGCCTCCAAGAGGTGTGCCATATGAGGTAACCCCCATCCTTACCACCTCGTCCCACTCCCTCATTCTCCTGCCACCCACCTTGAATTAATTTGAGTTTTTCTCTTATAAGGGTGTATATTAGACCATCTACTGGCTTCGTATTAGTATTGAGTATGTTGGATTCTTGTTTCTCCATTGTTGTGATACTTTACTAAGAAGAATGTGTTCCAACTCAATCCAGCTTAATACAAAGGATATAAAGGCTCCATCTTTTTAAATGGCTGAATAGTATTCCATGGCAAATATAAACCACATCTTGCTTATTTTTTTCCTCTTATCAAGTAGTTTCTAAGATAAACATGAGAGGAGTCATACCTAGATAAAACGATTAATTTGGGGGCTTTTTGCAGTCCTGAAACATGCATCTGTTAAACACTGGACCAGGTAACGCATAAGTAGTGTGGGGGGGTGGGAATAAATCAACATAGTTTACATAAGCAGAAGAAAATGAAATGAGAGGGAGAGGATGAAGCAAAACATTCCCACAGGTTTACTATTGGATAATGAGAAAATGATGCTTTCATTCTTTCTCTTGCCAACATTGCTTATCAGTTTTTTCTCCCCAGGCTTGTATGATTGTCAGTGTTTCCTCTCTGACCTTTGACCCTTTCTAAAGTCCTCATTCACAAGGGTCCTCCTGTTTCCTGTCTGGCTTTGTGTTCCTGTTACATAATTTCATAGTCTACTTTGCAGGCCAATGTCATAACATTCATCACACTTTTGCTAATTGTTTATTTTTACTTTTTTTTTTTTCGCTGCATTGGGGTCCTTGAATACAAAGGCTCAAATTTTCGAATTCCTTGCACAATATTTGGCACATGGTATACATACATTGGTAACTGTAAGTTGAGTTAATAAAACTCTTCTGCAATAATTGCTGGCCTACGACTTGTGTATGTACTCTCTGATATGTCAGTTTTAGAAAGCTCTTCCATGTGTAGCAGCTTTCTAACCTCTTATATTTTTTAATATAACTTCTAACACTGTCTAGCTTTAAATTAAAGTCAGAGGGAGTTTTAAGACTTTTTATTCTATTTTATTCTCTTTGGGGTTCAATGAAATCTCAGAACAGAGAAATTCTGAAGGTGATGGTTGCCACCACATTTCTAAATTCTCAAATGTCTATTTGGTCATTTACTTGTGGGTTATCCGGCAAAGTCAGTTATGACTTCTGACCTGCTGAATGTTTGCCCTGCAGGGAGCACTGGCAAAAGTTAGATGTGGAATCATAAACTAAAGAAACGGAAATTGCCTTCATATTTAGGTATCTGATTTTTAAAAAGTCATGTCCCTTCCCTTGAATTCTTATAGAATAAATATTTAATTTGCCTGAGCCTCAGCTAAAAATGAAGATGACAGCTGTTGTATTAAGGTATTTAAGGTGCTCTGTGTTAAATCCCTATGTGTGTGGCATTTATGTTGATTTAAGAGCTCTGCTCTCTGATGTAAATTGCTAAACTGAAATGTACCTCAAGCGATAAATATCAAATACAGAAGAACTTCTGTATGTTGACCACCTGAGGGACTGTAACGAACTGGTCACCATAAGGAGTTGGTCAATGTAAGGAACTTCCATTGAGTACATGTGCTGCAGTTCCAGTCTATGAAAATTAGATCAAATTAAGGAAATGGTAAACTATGCAGGGTCTACTGTATTATAAAGACAGATTTTAGGGTCAGTATTGTTGATTTTAGTAAAGAGTATGTGAGTCACCAGATTTGCCATTAACTGTTTTGTGGTCTTGATTATCACATACAGAGTGTGCCACTCCCCCTTCCCCAAAAGGAAACACATTTAAAGAAAGGAAAAAACTGTATTAAAATTTTAATACTCCACATATACTGATAACAAAAGATGAATATAAGTCATGTTTGACTTCTGCAATTATAAGAGGTGCTCATAGTGGGTACCATCAACCTCTAGACACTTCTTAATAGCAAACTACTGCTTGACACTGTTGACCAGTGCCCACTTGGATTGCTGAGCATGCTCTTTCAATTTCTTCCCCAAGTGCCGCTAGAGCAGCTGGCATTCTCTGGTACACCCATCACTTAAGTCCCCATAGGTACAAGTCAAAGGGTTTTAAGTCAGGAGAACATAGTAGAAACTCAGCTGCACCTCTTCATCCTATCCATTGCCCTAGCAAATTTTCAACTAGGTAAACTTCTATGTCTTGGCATGTGATTAATCTTGAGATAGAAAACTTTCCATTTTGCTGTTTAAAGAATGCGTCATATGCTTGTTTTGCTAACTGCTGTCTCATGTACACAGTGTTTGGTAGACTTCTGTGGTGAGTGTGTAAACTGTTCCAACACCATAATGGAAGAAGCAGGAAGATCCACAAGGATCCACATCACACACAGTACCATGCATCTCAAGCTTACCACAAATGAGTGTAATTGTTAGGCATGTTGGAGGTTCTGTTGCATACTCACAGCTCTATTACTGCTGCACTTTCACAATATTCTTGAATTTCAAATACTACTTTAAAAAGGTCTTGGGGTCCTCCAATGACAGTCATGCTTCTGCCATTTTCTTGACTTTGACTGTCCTGCCTGTCGAATGGTAACACAAGCATTCATTTGATTAACATCATCTTTTGAGTGAATGTCATACTACATATTGCTACTGTAATTCAATTCAACTTTGAAAAGTAATACATGTTAACATAGCTTAAAATGGCTATACCTTTTGCTGGCAGTCCTGGTATATATTTTTTCTCTCTGTGTCCCAAGTTTCTATCTGACTGGATATGTACTTAATTTTTTAATTTGTTTTAGATAGGGATATTAAGTTCCATAATACAGCCCCTACAAAGGTGAATTTTCTTAATAATATTTACCACTATCAGTTTTATGAAGGAGTGTTTATATTTTAATGTACTTTAAATTCTGTTGCTTATAAATAGAAAAAGCTGAAAATATCTTAAGACTTTTCAGTGCCCATATGTAATAGGGAAAAATTGAAAGCATTTTCCCTAAGAAATGAGACAAGAGAAGGCTGCTCATTTTCAGTACTTTTATTCGAACTAGTACTAGAAGTCCTTACCAAGCAAGAAAAAAAAAAAAGTAATTCAAATTGGAAAAGAGGAAGTCAAATTATCCTTGTTAGCTGATGATGTGACCTTATATATAAACCCTTAATATGCTACCAAAAACTCTTAGATTTAATAAATGAATTCAGTAAAGTTTCAGGATACAAAAATCAATGTACAGAAATCAATAGCATTTCCATATACTAATGAGAATCTGGCTAAGAACCAAATCAAGAAAGCAAACCCATTTTTAATAGCTACAAAAAATTTTAGGAATATATTTAACAAAGGAGGTAAAATGTCCCTATAAAGAAAATTAAAAACACTGATGATAGAAAGGGTAGATGACTCAAACAGAAGGAAAAATATCCTATGCTCATGGATCAAAAGAATTAATATTGTTCATATACAACACAGCCAAAAGCAACGTACAGATTCAAGGAAATCCCTATCAAAATGCCAACATCATTTTTCACATAGTTAAAAAAAATTCTAAAATTTATATGGAAACAATAAAGAGCCAAAGCAATCCTAAGCAAAAACAAAAGAAAATAAAACATAGTAAACAAACCTAATCAAACAAACAAACAAAAAAACAACAAAACTGAAGGCATCACATTGCCTGACTTCAAATTAGACTATAAGGCTATAGTAACTAAAACAGCATGGTACTGTATAAAATAGACACAGAATAATAGTCAGCAAAATAAAGAATAATGAACAGAATAGTGATCCCAGAGATAAACCTACATGCTTATAGCCAAATGATTTTTGACAAAGTCAATAAGAACATACTGGGGCAAAAGGATGTCCTCTTCAATAAACGGTACTGGGAAAGTTGATTGCCATATGTAGAAGAATGAAACTAGATACCTATCTCTTGCCATATAGAAAAATCAACTCAAGGCTGATTATAGACTTGAATATAAGACTTGAAAATACAAAAATATTGGAAGACAACCCAGGGAAAGCTTTTCTGGACATTGGTCTAGACAAAGAACTAAGACTAAGACCTTAAAAGCATAGGCAACAAAAACAATATAGAGAATTATATATAATTAATCCAAAAAACTCTGTACAGCAAAAGAAATAATTAACAGAATGAACAGACAACCTGAACAATGGGAAAAATATTTTCAGATTATGCATCTGACAGGGGACTAATATCCAAAGTTTATAAGGAATACAAGTCAATAAATAAAAACAACCCAACTAATCCCTTTAAAAAGTGGGCCAAGGGAATGACAGACATTTTTTTTTTTTTTTTTTTGAGACGGAGCCTCAAGCTATCCCCCTGGGTAGAGTGCCATGGCATTACAGCTCACAGCAACCTCCAACTCCTGGGCTCAAGCGAGTCTCCTGCCTCCGCCTCCCAAGTAGCTGGGACCACAGGCGC